>CAUVYM010000115.1:0-15000 GCA_963556165.1 Tipula helvola
ATCGGTTAACAAATAACCGAGTTTCTTCCTAATTGACCGTATTCAAGAAATTCATTAAAATATCGTTTTAAATTAACATTTCAAAACGTATTTATCGAATTTCATCGTATTCGGTTAACAAATAACCGAGTTTCTTCCTAATTGACCGTATTCAAGAAATTCATTAAAATATCGTTTTAGATTAACATTTCAAAACGTATTTATCGAATTTCATCGTATTCGGTTGACAAATAACCGAGTTTCTTCCTAATTGACCGTATCCAAGAAATTCATTAAAATATCGTTTTAGATTAACATTTCAAAACGTATTTATCGAATTTCATCGTATTCGGTTAACAAATAACCGAGTTTCTTCCTAATTGACCGTATTCAAGAAATTCATTAAAATATCGTTTTAGATTAACATTTCAAAACGTATTTATCGAATTCCATCATAATCGGTTGACAAATAACCGAGTTTCTTCCTAATTGACCGAATTCAAGAAATTCATTAAAATATCGTTTTAGATTAACATTTCAAAACGTATTTATCGAATTCCATCATAATCGGTTGACAAATAACCGAGTTTCTTCCTAATTGACCGAATTCAAGAAATTCATTAAAATATCGTTTTAGATTAACATTTCAAAACGTATTTATCGAATTTCATCGTATTCGGTTGACAAATAACCGAGTTTCTTCCTAATTGACCGTATTCAAGAAATTCATTAAAATATCGTTTTAGATTAACATTTCAAAACGTATTTATCGAATTTCATCATATTCGGTTAACAAATAACCGAGTTTCTTCCTAATTGACCTTATTCAAGAAATTCATTAAAATATCGTTTTAGATTAACATTTCAAAACGTATTTATAGAATTCCATCATAATCGGTTAACAAATAACCGAGTTTCTTCCTAATTGACCGTATTCAAGAAATTCATTAAAATATCGTTTTAAATTAACATTTCAAAACGTATTTATCGAATTTCATCGTATTCGGTTGACAAATAACCGAGTTTCTTCCTAATTGACCGTATTCAAGAAATTCATTAAAATATCGTTTTAGATTAACATTTCAAAACGTATTTATCGAATTTCATCATAATCGGTTAACAAATAACCGAGTTTCTTCCTAATTGACCGTATCCAAGAAATTCATTAAAATATCGTTTTAGATTAACATTTCAAAACGTATTTATCGAATTTCATCATATTCGGTTAACAAATAACCGAGTTTCTTCCTAATTGACCTTATTCAAGAAATTCATTAAAATATCGTTTTAGATTAACATTTCAAAACGTATTTATCGAATTTCATCGTATTCGGTTAACAAATAACCGAGTTTCTTCCTAATTGACCGTATTCAAGAAATTCATTAAAATATCGTTTTAGATTAACATTTCAAAACGTATTTATCGAATTTCATCGTATTCGGTTAACAAATAACCGAGTTTCTTCCTAATTGACCGTATTCAAGAAATTCATTAAAATATCGTTTTAGATTAACATTTCAAAACGTATTTATCGAATTTCATCATAATCGGTTAACAAATAACCGAGTTTCTTCCTAATTGACCGTATTCAAGAAATTCATTAAAATATCGTTTTAGATTAACATTTCAAATCGTATTTATCGAATTTCATCGTATTCGGTTGACAAATAACCGAGTTTCTTCCTAATTGACCGTATTCAAGAAATTCATTAAAATATCGTTTTAGATTAACATTTCAAATAGTATTTATCGAATTTCATCGTATTCGGTTGACAAATAACCGAGTTTCTTCCTAATTGACCGTATTCAAGAAATTCATTAAAATATCGTTTTAGATTAACATTTCAAAACGTATTTATCGAATTTCATCGTATTCGGTTAACAAATAACCGAGTTTCTTCCTAATTGACCGTATTCAAGAAATTCATTAAAATATCGTATTAGATTAACATTTCAAAACGTATTTATCGAATTTCATCATAATCGGTTAACAAATAACCGAGTTTCTTCCTAATTGACCGTATTCAAGAAATTCATTAAAATATCGTTTTAGATTAACATTTCAAAACGTATTTATCGAATTTCATCATAATCGGTTAACAAATAACCGAGTTTCTTCCTAATTGACCGTATTCAAGAAATTCATTAAAATATCGTTTTAGATTAACATTTCAAATCGTATTTATCGAATTTCATCGTATTCGGTTAACAAATAACCGAGTTTCTTCCTAATTGACCGTATTCAAGAAATTCATTAAAATATCGTTTTAGATTAACATTTCAAAACGTATTTATCGAATTTCATCGTATTCGGTTAACAAATAACCGAGTTTCTTCCTAATTGACCGTATTCAAGAAATTCATTAAAATATCGTTTTAGATTAACATTTCAAAACATATTCATCGAATTTCATCATAATCGGTTAACAAATAACCGAGTTTCTTCCTAATTGACCGTATTCAAGAAATTCATTAAAATATCGTTTTAGATTAACATTTCAAAACGTATTTATCGAATTCCATCATAATCGGTTAACAAATAACCGAGTTTCTTCCTAATTGACCGTATTCAAGAAATTCATTAAAATATCGTTTTAGATTAACATTTCAAATCGTATTTATCGAATTTCATCGTATTCGGTTGACAAATAACCGAGTTTCTTCCTAATTGACCGTATTCAAGAAATTCATTAAAATATCGTTTTAGATTAACATTTCAAAACGTATTTATCGAATTTCATCGTATTCGGTTGACAAATAACCGAGTTTCTTCCTAATTGACCGTATTCAAGAAATTCATTAAAATATCGTTTTAGATTAACATTTCAAATCGTATTTATCGAATTTCATCGTATTCGGTTAACAAATAACCGAGTTTCTTCCTAATTGACCGTATTCAAGAAATTCATTAAAATATCGTTTTAGATTAACATTTCAAATCGTATTTATCGAATTTCATCGTATTCGGTTAACAAATAACCGAGTTTCTTCCTAATTGACCGTATCCAAGAAATTCATTAAAATATCGTTTTAGATTAACATTTCAAAACGTATTTATCGAATTTCATCATATTCGGTTAACAAATAACCGAGTTTCTTCCTAATTGACCTTATTCAAGAAATTCATTAAAAATCGTTTTAGATTAACATTTCAAAACGTATATAATTCCATCATAATCCATATAAACGTCATAATTCCATCATAATCGGTTAACAAATAACCGAGTTTCTTCCTAATTGACCGTATTCAAGAAATTCATTAAAATATCGTTTTAGATTAACATTTCAAAACGTATTTATCGAATTTCATCATAATCGGTTAACAAATAACCGAGTTTCTTCCTAATTGACCGTATTCAAGAAATTCATTAAAATATCGTTTTAAATTAACATTTCAAAACGTATTTATCGAATTTCATCGTATTCGGTTAACAAATAACCGAGTTTCTTCCTAATTGACCGTATTCAAGAAATTCATTAAAATATCGTTTTAGATTAACATTTCAAAACGTATTTATCGAATTTCATCGTATTCGGTTGACAAATAACCGAGTTTCTTCCTAATTGACCGTATTCAAGAAATTCATTAAAATATCGTTTTAGATTAACATTTCAAAACGTATTTATCGAATTTCATCGTATTCGGTTAACAAATAACCGAGTTTCTTCCTAATTGACCGTATTCAAGAAATTCATTAAAATATCGTTTTAGATTAACATTTCAAAACATATTCATCGAATTTCATCATAATCGGTTAACAAATAACCGAGTTTCTTCCTAATTGACCGTATTCAAGAAATTCATTAAAATATCGTTTTAGATTAACATTTCAAAACGTATTTATCGAATTCCATCATAATCGGTTGACAAATAACCGAGTTTCTTCCTAATTGACCGAATTCAAGAAATTCATTAAAATATCGTTTTAGATTAACATTTCAAAACGTATTTATCGAATTCCATCATAATCGGTTAACAAATAACCGAGTTTCTTCCTAATTGACCGTATTCAAGAAATTCATTAAAATATCGTTTTAGATTAACATTTCAAAACGTATTTATCGAATTCCATCATAATCGGTTGACAAATAACCGAGTTTCTTCCTAATTGACCGAATTCAAGAAATTCATTAAAATATCGTTTTAGATTAACATTTCAAAACGTATTTATCGAATTTCATCGTATTCGGTTGACAAATAACCGAGTTTCTTCCTAATTGACCGTATTCAAGAAATTCATTAAAATATCGTTTTAGATTAACATTTCAAAACGTATTTATCGAATTTCATCGTATTCGGTTAACAAATAACCGAGTTTCTTCCTAATTGACCGTATCCAAGAAATTCATTAAAATATCGTTTTAGATTAACATTTCAAAACGTATTTATCGAATTTCATCATATTCGGTTAACAAATAACCGAGTTTCTTCCTAATTGACCTTATTCAAGAAATTCATTAAAAATCGTTTTAGATTAACATTTCAAAACGTATTTATAGAATTCCATCATAATCGGTTAACAAATAACCGAGTTTCTTCCTAATTGACCGTATTCAAGAAATTCATTAAAATATCGTTTTAGATTAACATTTCAAAACGTATTTATCGAATTTCATCATAATCGGTTAACAAATAACCGAGTTTCTTCCTAATTGACCGTATTCAAGAAATTCATTAAAATATCGTTTTAAATTAACATTTCAAAACGTATTTATCGAATTTCATCGTATTCGGTTAACAAATAACCGAGTTTCTTCCTAATTGACCGTATTCAAGAAATTCATTAAAATATCGTTTTAGATTAACATTTCAAAACGTATTTATCGAATTTCATCGTATTCGGTTGACAAATAACCGAGTTTCTTCCTAATTGACCGTATTCAAGAAATTCATTAAAATATCGTTTTAGATTAACATTTCAAAACGTATTTATCGAATTTCATCGTATTCGGTTAACAAATAACCGAGTTTCTTCCTAATTGACCGTATCCAAGAAATTCATTAAAATATCGTTTTAGATTAACATTTCAAAACGTATTTATCGAATTTCATCGTATTCGGTTAACAAATAACCGAGTTTCTTCCTAATTGACCGTATTCAAGAAATTCATTAAAATATCGTTTTAGATTAACATTTCAAAACGTATTTATCGAATTCCATCATAATCGGTTGACAAATAACCGAGTTTCTTCCTAATTGACCGAATTCAAGAAATTCATTAAAATATCGTTTTAGATTAACATTTCAAAACGTATTTATCGAATTTCATCGTATTCGGTTAACAAATAACAGAGTTTCTTCCTAATTGACCGAATTCAAGAAATTCATTAAAATATCGTTTTAGATTAACATTTCAAAACGTATTTATCGAATTCCATCATAATCGGTTAACAAATAACCGAGTTTCTTCCTAATTGACCGTATTCAAGAAATTCATTAAAATATCGTTTTAGATTAACATTTCACAACGTATTTATCGAATTTCATCGTATTCGGTTAACAAATAACCGAGTTTCTTCCTAATTGACCGTATCCAAGAAATTCATTAAAATATCGTTTTAGATTAACATTTCAAAACGTATTTATCGAATTTCATCGTATTCGGTTAACAAATAACCGAGTTTCTTCCTAATTGACCGTATTCAAGAAATTCATTAAAATATCGTTTTAGATTAACATTTCAAAACGTATTTATCGAATTTCATCGTATTCGGTTAACAAATAACCGAGTTTCTTCCTAATTGACCGTATTCAAGAAATTCATTAAAATATCGTTTTAGATTAACATTTCAAAACATATTCATCGAATTTCATCATAATCGGTTAACAAATAACCGAGTTTCTTCCTAATTGACCGTATTCAAGAAATTCATTAAAATATCGTTTTAGATTAACATTTCAAAACGTATTTATCGAATTCCATCATAATCGGTTAACAAATAACCGAGTTTCTTCCTAATTGACCGTATTCAAGAAATTCATTAAAATATCGTTTTAGATTAACATTTCAAATCGTATTTATCGAATTTCATCGTATTCGGTTGACAAATAACCGAGTTTCTTCCTAATTGACCGTATTCAAGAAATTCATTAAAATATCGTTTTAGATTAACATTTCAAAACGTATTTATCGAATTTCATCGTATTCGGTTGACAAATAACCGAGTTTCTTCCTAATTGACCGTATTCAAGAAATTCATTAAAATATCGTTTTAGATTAACATTTCAAATCGTATTTATCGAATTTCATCGTATTCGGTTAACAAATAACCGAGTTTCTTCCTAATTGACCGTATTCAAGAAATTCATTAAAATATCGTTTTAGATTAACATTTCAAAACGTATTTATCGAATTCCATCATAATCGGTTAACAAATAACCGAGTTTCTTCCTAATTGACCGTATTCAAGAAATTCATTAAAATATCGTTTTAGATTAACATTTCAAATCGTATTTATCGAATTTCATCGTATTCGGTTGACAAATAACCGAGTTTCTTCCTAATTGACCGTATTCAAGAAATTCATTAAAATATCGTTTTAGATTAACATTTCAAAACGTATTTATCGAATTTCATCGTATTCGGTTGACAAATAACCGAGTTTCTTCCTAATTGACCGTATTCAAGAAATTCATTAAAATATCGTTTTAGATTAACATTTCAAATCGTATTTATCGAATTTCATCGTATTCGGTTAACAAATAACCGAGTTTCTTCCTAATTGACCGTATTCAAGAAATTCATTAAAATATCGTTTTAGATTAACATTTCAAATCGTATTTATCGAATTTCATCGTATTCGGTTAACAAATAACCGAGTTTCTTCCTAATTGACCGTATTCAAGAAATTCATTAACATTTCAAAACGTATTTATCGAATTTCATCATAATCGGTTAACAAATAACCGAGTTTCTTCCTAATTGACCGTATTCAAGAAATTCATTAACATTTCAAAACGTATTTATCGAATTTCATCATAATCGGTTAACAAATAACCGAGTTTCTTCCTAATTGACCGTATTCAAGAAATTCATTAAAATATCGTTTTAAATTAACATTTCAAAACGTATTTATCGAATTTCATCGTATTCGGTTAACAAATAACCGAGTTTCTTCCTAATTGACCGTATTCAAGAAATTCATTAAAATATCGTTTTAGATTAACATTTCAAAACGTATTTATCGAATTTCATCGTATTCGGTTGACAAATAACCGAGTTTCTTCCTAATTGACCGTATTCAAGAAATTCATTAAAATATCGTTTTAGATTAACATTTCAAAACGTATTTATCGAATTTCATCGTATTCGGTTAACAAATAACCGAGTTTCTTCCTAATTGACCGTATCCAAGAAATTCATTAAAATATCGTTTTAGATTAACATTTCAAAACGTATTTATCGAATTTCATCGTATTCGGTTAACAAATAACCGAGTTTCTTCCTAATTGACCGTATTCAAGAAATTCATTAAAATATCGTTTTAGATTAACATTTCAAAACGTATTTATCGAATTCCATCATAATCGGTTGACAAATAACCGAGTTTCTTCCTAATTGACCGAATTCAAGAAATTCATTAAAATATCGTTTTAGATTAACATTTCAAAACGTATTTATCGAATTTCATCGTATTCGGTTGACAAATAACCGAGTTTCTTCCTAATTGACCGTATTCAAGAAATTCATTAAAATATCGTTTTAGATTAACATTTCAAAACGTATTTATCGAATTTCATCGTATTCGGTTAACAAATAACCGAGTTTCTTCCTAATTGACCGTATCCAAGAAATTCATTAAAATATCGTTTTAGATTAACATTTCAAAACGTATTTATCGAATTTCATCATATTCGGTTAACAAATAACCGAGTTTCTTCCTAATTGACCTTATTCAAGAAATTCATTAAAATATCGTTTTAGATTAACATTTCAAAACGTATTTATAGAATTCCATCATAATCGGTTAACAAATAACCGAGTTTCTTCCTAATTGACCGTATTCAAGAAATTCATTAAAATATCGTTTTAAATTAACATTTCAAAACGTATTTATCGAATTTCATCGTATTCGGTTAACAAATAACCGAGTTTCTTCCTAATTGACCGTATTCAAGAAATTCATTAAAATATCGTTTTAGATTAACATTTCAAAACGTATTTATCGAATTCCATCATAATCGGTTGACAAATAACCGAGTTTCTTCCTAATTGACCGAATTCAAGAAATTCATTAAAATATCGTTTTAGATTAACATTTCAAAACGTATTTATCGAATTCCATCATAATCGGTTAACAAATAACCGAGTTTCTTCCTAATTGACCGTATTCAAGAAATTCATTAAAATATCGTTTTAGATTAACATTTCAAAACGTATTTATCGAATTCCATCATAATCGGTTGACAAATAACCGAGTTTCTTCCTAATTGACCGAATTCAAGAAATTCATTAAAATATCGTTTTAGATTAACATTTCAAAACGTATTTATCGAATTTCATCGTATTCGGTTGACAAATAACCGAGTTTCTTCCTAATTGACCGTATTCAAGAAATTCATTAAAATATCGTTTTAGATTAACATTTCAAAACGTATTTATCGAATTTCATCGTATTCGGTTAACAAATAACCGAGTTTCTTCCTAATTGACCGTATCCAAGAAATTCATTAAAATATCGTTTTAGATTAACATTTCAAAACGTATTTATCGAATTTCATCATATTCGGTTAACAAATAACCGAGTTTCTTCCTAATTGACCTTATTCAAGAAATTCATTAAAATATCGTTTTAGATTAACATTTCAAAACGTATTTATAGAATTCCATCATAATCGGTTAACAAATAACCGAGTTTCTTCCTAATTGACCGTATTCAAGAAATTCATTAAAATATCGTTTTAAATTAACATTTCAAAACGTATTTATCGAATTTCATCGTATTCGGTTGACAAATAACCGAGTTTCTTCCTAATTGACCGTATTCAAGAAATTCATTAAAATATCGTTTTAGATTAACATTTCAAAACGTATTTATCGAATTTCATCATAATCGGTTAACAAATAACCGAGTTTCTTCCTAATTGACCGTATCCAAGAAATTCATTAAAATATCGTTTTAGATTAACATTTCAAAACGTATTTATCGAATTTCATCATATTCGGTTAACAAATAACCGAGTTTCTTCCTAATTGACCTTATTCAAGAAATTCATTAAAATATCGTTTTAGATTAACATTTCAAAACGTATTTATCGAATTTCATCGTATTCGGTTGACAAATAACCGAGTTTCTTCCTAATTGACCGTATTCAAGAAATTCATTAAAATATCGTTTTAGATTAACATTTCAAAACGTATTTATCGAATTTCATCATAATCGGTTAACAAATAACCGAGTTTCTTCCTAATTGACCGTATTCAAGAAATTCATTAAAATATCGTTTTAAATTAACATTTCAAAACGTATTTATCGAATTTCATCGTATTCGGTTAACAAATAACCGAGTTTCTTCCTAATTGACCGTATTCAAGAAATTCATTAAAATATCGTTTTAGATTAACATTTCAAAACGTATTTATCGAATTTCATCGTATTCGGTTGACAAATAACCGAGTTTCTTCCTAATTGACCGTATTCAAGAAATTCATTAAAATATCGTTTTAGATTAACATTTCAAAACGTATTTATCGAATTTCATCGTATTCGGTTAACAAATAACCGAGTTTCTTCCTAATTGACCGTATCCAAGAAATTCATTAAAATATCGTTTTAGATTAACATTTCAAAACGTATTTATCGAATTTCATCGTATTCGGTTAACAAATAACCGAGTTTCTTCCTAATTGACCGTATTCAAGAAATTCATTAAAATATCGTTTTAGATTAACATTTCAAAACGTATTTATCGAATTCCATCATAATCGGTTGACAAATAACCGAGTTTCTTCCTAATTGACCGAATTCAAGAAATTCATTAAAATATCGTTTTAGATTAACATTTCAAAACGTATTTATCGAATTTCATCGTATTCGGTTAACAAATAACCGAGTTTCTTCCTAATTGACCGAATTCAAGAAATTCATTAAAATATCGTTTTAGATTAACATTTCAAAACGTATTTATCGAATTCCATCATAATCGGTTAACAAATAACCGAGTTTCTTCCTAATTGACCGTATTCAAGAAATTCATTAAAATATCGTTTTAGATTAACATTTCAAAACGTATTTATCGAATTTCATCGTATTCGGTTAACAAATAACCGAGTTTCTTCCTAATTGACCGTATCCAAGAAATTCATTAAAATATCGTTTTAGATTAACATTTCAAAACGTATTTATCGAATTTCATCGTATTCGGTTAACAAATAACCGAGTTTCTTCCTAATTGACCGTATTCAAGAAATTCATTAAAATATCGTTTTAGATTAACATTTCAAAACGTATTTATCGAATTTCATCGTATTCGGTTAACAAATAACCGAGTTTCTTCCTAATTGACCGTATTCAAGAAATTCATTAAAATATCGTTTTAGATTAACATTTCAAAACATATTCATCGAATTTCATCATAATCGGTTAACAAATAACCGAGTTTCTTCCTAATTGACCGTATTCAAGAAATTCATTAAAATATCGTTTTAGATTAACATTTCAAAACGTATTTATCGAATTCCATCATAATCGGTTAACAAATAACCGAGTTTCTTCCTAATTGACCGTATTCAAGAAATTCATTAAAATATCGTTTTAGATTAACATTTCAAATCGTATTTATCGAATTTCATCGTATTCGGTTGACAAATAACCGAGTTTCTTCCTAATTGACCGTATTCAAGAAATTCATTAAAATATCGTTTTAGATTAACATTTCAAAACGTATTTATCGAATTTCATCGTATTCGGTTGACAAATAACCGAGTTTCTTCCTAATTGACCGTATTCAAGAAATTCATTAAAATATCGTTTTAGATTAACATTTCAAATCGTATTTATCGAATTTCATCGTATTCGGTTAACAAATAACCGAGTTTCTTCCTAATTGACCGTATTCAAGAAATTCATTAAAATATCGTTTTAGATTAACATTTCAAATCGTATTTATCGAATTTCATCGTATTCGGTTAACAAATAACCGAGTTTCTTCCTAATTGACCGTATTCAAGAAATTCATTAACATTTCAAAACGTATTTATCGAATTTCATCATAATCGGTTAACAAATAACCGAGTTTCTTCCTAATTGACCGTATTCAAGAAATTCATTAACATTTCAAAACGTATTTATCGAATTTCATCATAATCGGTTAACAAATAACCGAGTTTCTTCCTAATTGACCGTATTCAAGAAATTCATTAAAATATCGTTTTAAATTAACATTTCAAAACGTATTTATCGAATTTCATCGTATTCGGTTAACAAATAACCGAGTTTCTTCCTAATTGACCGTATTCAAGAAATTCATTAAAATATCGTTTTAGATTAACATTTCAAAACGTATTTATCGAATTTCATCGTATTCGGTTGACAAATAACCGAGTTTCTTCCTAATTGACCGTATTCAAGAAATTCATTAAAATATCGTTTTAGATTAACATTTCAAAACGTATTTATCGAATTTCATCGTATTCGGTTAACAAATAACCGAGTTTCTTCCTAATTGACCGTATCCAAGAAATTCATTAAAATATCGTTTTAGATTAACATTTCAAAACGTATTTATCGAATTTCATCGTATTCGGTTAACAAATAACCGAGTTTCTTCCTAATTGACCGTATTCAAGAAATTCATTAAAATATCGTTTTAGATTAACATTTCAAAACGTATTTATCGAATTCCATCATAATCGGTTGACAAATAACCGAGTTTCTTCCTAATTGACCGAATTCAAGAAATTCATTAAAATATCGTTTTAGATTAACATTTCAAAACGTATTTATCGAATTTCATCGTATTCGGTTGACAAATAACCGAGTTTCTTCCTAATTGACCGTATTCAAGAAATTCATTAAAATATCGTTTTAGATTAACATTTCAAAACGTATTTATCGAATTTCATCGTATTCGGTTAACAAATAACCGAGTTTCTTCCTAATTGACCGTATCCAAGAAATTCATTAAAATATCGTTTTAGATTAACATTTCAAAACGTATTTATCGAATTTCATCATATTCGGTTAACAAATAACCGAGTTTCTTCCTAATTGACCTTATTCAAGAAATTCATTAAAATATCGTTTTAGATTAACATTTCAAAACGTATTTATAGAATTCCATCATAATCGGTTAACAAATAACCGAGTTTCTTCCTAATTGACCGTATTCAAGAAATTCATTAAAATATCGTTTTAGATTAACATTTCAAAACGTATTTATCGAATTTCATCATAATCGGTTAACAAATAACCGAGTTTCTTCCTAATTGACCGTATTCAAGAAATTCATTAAAATATCGTTTTAAATTAACATTTCAAAACGTATTTATCGAATTTCATCGTATTCGGTTAACAAATAACCGAGTTTCTTCCTAATTGACCGTATTCAAGAAATTCATTAAAATATCGTTTTAGATTAACATTTCAAAACGTATTTATCGAATTCCATCATAATCGGTTGACAAATAACCGAGTTTCTTCCTAATTGACCGAATTCAAGAAATTCATTAAAATATCGTTTTAGATTAACATTTCAAAACGTATTTATCGAATTCCATCATAATCGGTTGACAAATAACCGAGTTTCTTCCTAATTGACCGAATTCAAGAAATTCATTAAAATATCGTTTTAGATTAACATTTCAAAACGTATTTATCGAATTCCATCATAATCGGTTAACAAATAACCGAGTTTCTTCCTAATTGACCGTATTCAAGAAATTCATTAAAATATCGTTTTAGATTAACATTTCAAAACGTATTTATCGAATTCCATCATAATCGGTTGACAAATAACCGAGTTTCTTCCTAATTGACCGAATTCAAGAAATTCATTAAAATATCGTTTTAGATTAACATTTCAAAACGTATTTATCGAATTTCATCGTATTCGGTTGACAAATAACCGAGTTTCTTCCTAATTGACCGTATTCAAGAAATTCATTAAAATATCGTTTTAGATTAACATTTCAAAACGTATTTATCGAATTTCATCGTATTCGGTTAACAAATAACCGAGTTTCTTCCTAATTGACCGTATCCAAGAAATTCATTAAAATATCGTTTTAGATTAACATTTCAAAACGTATTTATCGAATTTCATCATATTCGGTTAACAAATAACCGAGTTTCTTCCTAATTGACCTTATTCAAGAAATTCATTAAAATATCGTTTTAGATTAACATTTCAAAACGTATTTATAGAATTCCATCATAATCGGTTAACAAATAACCGAGTTTCTTCCTAATTGACCGTATTCAAGAAATTCATTAAAATGTCGTTTTAAATTAACATTTCAAAACGTATTTATCGAATTTCATCGTATTCGGTTGACAAATAACCGAGTTTCTTCCTAATTGACCGTATTCAAGAAATTCATTAAAATATCGTTTTAGATTAACATTTCAAAACGTATTTATCGAATTTCATCATAATCGGTTAACAAATAACCGAGTTTCTTCCTAATTGACCGTATCCAAGAAATTCATTAAAATATCGTTTTAGATTAACATTTCAAAACGTATTTATCGAATTTCATCATATTCGGTTAACAAATAACCGAGTTTCTTCCTAATTGACCTTATTCAAGAAATTCATTAAAATATCGTTTTAGATTAACATTTCAAAACGTATTTATCGAATTTCATCGTATTCGGTTAACAAATAACCGAGTTTCTTCCTAATTGACCGTATTCAAGAAATTCATTAAAATATCGTTTTAGATTAACATTTCAAAACGTATTTATCGAATTTCATCGTATTCGGTTAACAAATAACCGAGTTTCTTCCTAATTGACCGTATTCAAGAAATTCATTAAAATATCGTTTTAGATTAACATTTCAAAACGTATTTATCGAATTTCATCATAATCGGTTAACAAATAACCGAGTTTCTTCCTAATTGACCGTATTCAAGAAATTCATTAAAATATCGTTTTAGATTAACATTTCAAATCGTATTTATCGAATTTCATCATAATCGGTTAACAAATAACCGAGTTTCTTCCTAATTGACCGTATTCAAGAAATTCATTAAAATATCGTTTTAGATTAACATTTCAAATCGTATTTATCGAATTTCATCGTATTCGGTTAACAAATAACCGAGTTTCTTCCTAATTGACCGTATTCAAGAAATTCATTAAAATATCGTTTTAGATTAACATTTCAAATCGTATTTATCGAATTTCATCGTATTCGGTTAACAAATAACCGAGTTTCTTCCTAATTGACCGTATTCAAGAAATTCATTAAAATATCGTTTTAGATTAACATTTCAAAACGTATTTATCGAATTTCATCGTATTCGGTTAACAAATAACCGAGTTTCTTCCTAATTGACCTTATTCAAGAAATTCATTAAAATATCGTTTTAGATTAACATTTCAAAACGTATTTATCGAATTTCATCGTATTCGGTTAACAAATAACCGAGTTTCTTCCTAATTGACCGTATTCAAGAAATTCATTAAAATATCGTTTTAGATTAACATTTCAAAACGTATTTATCGAATTTCATCGTATTCGGTTAACAAATAACCGAGTTTCTTCCTAATTGACCGTATTCAAGAAATTCATTAAAATATCGTTTTAGATTAACATTTCAAAACGTATTTATCGAATTTCATCATAATCGGTTAACAAATAACCGAGTTTCTTCCTAATTGACCGTATTCAAGAAATTCATTAAAATATCGTTTTAGATTAACATTTCAAATCGTATTTATCGAATTTCATCGTATTCGGTTGACAAATAACCGAGTTTCTTCCTAATTGACCGTATTCAAGAAATTCATTAAAATATCGTTTTAGATTAACATTTCAAAACGTATTTATCGAATTTCATCGTATTCGGTT
>CAUVYM010000116.1:0-24057 GCA_963556165.1 Tipula helvola
ATTTATAGAACAAGTGATTTAAAACATCACATAACCAGTTTAATATCCCATTTCCAATGCACATGTCGAATTTCGTCTAATCATTTAAGGAATAGGCAAGTTCCATGATACTTGGCCAAATTCGAGAACTTCATCCAAAAATCATTTTAGAATCCCATTTCCATCGCAGGTGTCAATTTTCACTTAAACTGATTAAGAAATAGGCAAGTTCAATTATACTTGGCCATATTCCAGAACTTTACCTAAAAATCATTTAAGAATCCCATTTCCATCGTGATGCTGAGTTTCATCAAAATCAGATAGGAAATAGCCAAGTTCCTTCCTAAATGGCCTTGTTCCAGAAATTCGTCTAAAAATCATTTGAAAATTTCGTTACATTCGGATAAGAAATGGCCAAGTTTCTTTCTAATTGGCCATATTCCAGAACTTCGTCTAAAAGCCGTTTGAGAGTCGCATTGCCATTGGAAATGCCGGATTTTATCAAAGTCGTATAAGAAATAGGATCACAATAAAATGTGTATAAGAAAAAATCACAAAACCTCAGTTCAAGGGACACCTCACTACAACGGACAATTTTTTTGGTCCCGTCGATGTCCGTTATAGTGAGGTTTCTCTGTATTTTGAATTTCGATTTTTCTGTTTTTACTGGCTTTATGGTATCAACCATTAGCAAATTCGTTGATACTTGAATTATCTTAAACTTATTAGTAAATTCATTAGCACTAAAAACATCCATCCTACAGTTTTCCATACTGTTAGCAATTACCGAAAGTGAAAAGCTGATAATGCAGATTGTGATATCCCACCCGAAAATAAAAATTGAAGTCGCTATCAATCGGTAGACTAAGGATGGATGGATAGCATTGAAAAATATTATTATATGGCAAAACCTAGCTCCAATTCCTCATGGAAAATTGTAGAAAATTCGTGAAACTCAAAAAAATATTTAAAATTATAATAAAATCAACATCTAGAGTGTTATAACTGGATATGGATTGCTTTGGTGTAGATTGTCAATTGCTGTCGCATGAAAAAAGTAAGCTCAAGTTACCCGTGGGAAATCTGGGAAAATCCGATTTTCCAAAACTCATTAAAAAATTTGTATAATATAAACCTTTAGAGTGTTATAACAGCTATTGACAAGTTCCATCAATGCAATCCATCTCCAGACATAAAAATTTAAAGTCTGATTTTATTCAAATTTCCCAATGAGTTTTGAAAAATCAAATTTTCTGAGATTTCCCACGAGAACCTTAAACTGATTTTTTTTTCAGCGATAGCTATTGATAAATCGCACAAAAAAAGGATTCAGCTTCAGATATACATTCGAGAGGCTGATTTTATACAAATTTTATGAATTCTTCTGATACTCCGATATATAATGTTAATAGCGAAATCTGCATTATCGAATATTTACTTTCGGCTAACTTTAACGGGTCTGTTTTTCAATATTTCGGAAAAATACTTTTTCATAAAAAACTCCTTTTTATCACAATTTTTGGCTTGAGTGGTCAGTCCAGTACTAAAAAGTTCGCCGAGTTCTACAGTCAATTCAAATAATATCGATGCTTCAATAATAGCGGCTGAATAGAGGAGATTTAATATAAATCGGTATCCTAATCTCAGCCGTTTATTATTTAATTAATTATAGGTTTAATGCTAATTACCTATTACTATGTGATTTATCAAAGTATTTTATAAAATATTTTATCACCTACATATTTTTGTCAATTAAAAATAAACGTAAGAAGCTCTCATGCAAATTAAAAGTCGAACCCCATTAAGGGTGGTCAGCAGAAATTTCAATATTCTAAGAGGCACTGAACAAATACAATGAGACCGCACACAATTCTGTCGAACGAAGAAGAGAAGAAAATTGTACAGTGGCTAATCTCACTAGCAAAATGAGGATTCACCCGAAACCGAGTAGAACTCCTGTCCGAAGTTTAGAAAATGGTAGTCAAGGACTAACGGCCAACACCATTGAAGTAACGCGACTGCGGAAGATTTGGTACCATAGCTTATTCAAACGCCACCCAGAATTGGCAATTCTAGCTCCAGGAAACTTATCAAAAGGAAGAGCTATAACCACCGAAAATCATAACAGGATGTTGGTTCAGCGAGCTTCACGATTACTTAATTTCAATAGTGAATTTTGGTAAGGATAAAGAAACTTTAACCGTTCTCTTGATGTTTACGGACAGCGGCGGAGAAACACTACCGCTTTTGGTATTATGCCCATATGTGCGGCTGCCTGCTGCTATTGTCAATAGCTTGCTTAATAATTGGATTAATAAATTCCACCTTTCAACATCATCTGAATCGAAAAAAATCATTGAAAATAAAATAAGTACGCTACTACCTAATAAAATCTCCCTTATGTTTTAGAGGGGGACAAAGTACAATCAGGAACTGCATTAGGAGATATAACTAATACAATAATGTAAAAACCGGTAACTGTTTATGTACCGCAAAGAACGAGCGAAGGTAACGATAAATGTCAATATTCTAAGCACAACGGTCCATACCAATAAATAAATTTGATATTAATTAATACATTTGTTTAATTTTAATTCAATCATCCTCTTGCACAACACCAGCTTCAAAAGATACAAGGCAAGTGTCAGCAGAGTTCTAAAAGGAAAAACGAGAAAAAGCTCAAGTGTCGGTGTCATCAGATGCCTGGAAACACTTTTATAAGGAAAAAGGAAAGATTCAAATGGAACAGAAAGATAAGATTAGATTGAATAAGGAGTAGCACCTCAAAAAAAATGTTGGAAGGGGATGCACATAAGGAAAACCGAATTTAAGATAAAAACGAAAATATGTATATTGTATTGCCCAGACTGTCGTGATGAACTTTTTTAACTGATGTTGACGAGGAGGGTCTCACAAATGTAGGGTGCAATAACTGCGAGCGTTATCTCCAGGGAATTCACCTTGGGCCGTTATTATTCTCCTTGTTTGTTAACGAGCTATACCAAAGGTGTTGAAATAGTCGAAATATCATTTGTAAGCAGATGATTGTGAAATTTACCTCAGGGACGATAAGGATAATACCTCTGAAGCCTTTAATAAAATTAATAATGATTTATTCAATATATTGGACTGGTCTAATAGAGTCTCATTGAATAACTCAAGGACGCAGGCGATCTACATTTCAAAGCGTGATATGTTTGGTCCTTTATTTTTTGTAAAGAATAAAAAATTACTTGATATTATTATTAAATAACCTGACATTGAAATGACCTTTGATTCCTATCATGATACTGTATGGCTGAACGTAGAATTTCACGCGCTTTCAGAATCTAGAGTGAAAAATAGGTGTCTTCATTTTTTCGGGTTTTTACCGAATTGGTCTTGAAATAACCTTAAAATTGAATCTCAAGATCAAATTTTGAAGGTCACCATTTGATTCCCCGAATTCTAAAATGTAAATTCCCGGATTCTAAAATGATTTTAAGATGAAGTTCTGGAATACAGCCAAGTAGCATGGTACTTGATAATTCCTTAAGCGACATTAGTGAAATTTAACATACGCAATGGAAATGGGATTCTAAAATAATTGTTCTAGTTCCGAGCTTCTACATTACCATTAGAAGTTTCACTTATGCTGCGCCTGCTGCCACCCAATTTTTCTTATTTTCCTTTGATTGTGATTAATTTATTTTCCCCGGCAGATGTATAACAGTTAGCAGCTGCCAAATTCACAAAACCATCAACAGGCAATGTCATAAAATTGATTTTTGGAATAAAGTATATCCAGCAATGGCATTAACAACCAAATTTAATAAACCGGAAACAAATCAGTAATATGGAGATATTTTTTGATTTGCAAGGGACCCCTTCCTAATTCACCAAAATGTAAATTATGCTTACAAATTTTAAAAACAGCAGGGGGTTCACTAAATGACTACGTACAGTACCTGGCAATTGAATTAGAGCCACCTTCTGATTTTGGAATTTTTTCAGATTTATCATAAGCAATCCTAAACACTCATAATAATATAGTGGTTTTATTTAATGGAATAGTAGGTATTTACATTCCAATCAAAAAATGTTTTAAATTTAGTTCTAGGAAAACTGTTTTAACCAAATTATTAAATGCACGCAAATTATTTTGTGCAATATGGATACAAAATGGTAAATCAATTAAATTTAGTTATTTCTGGTTAATTCAATTGTGATTTAGCCACTTACGTTTTGTGTGCACTTGGTCAGTTTTTATTGCGTTTTGGTAACATCCCGCAAGTGGTCAAAAATTTGTTATCCCACTCGGTTTTCTTGGCACTCTGCTATACATTTTCGGCCTTGCTAGATCGTAAATATTTTTCACTTTAATTTAAACCACCGCAAGTTTAAAACGAACCCCTGCCCTGCCCTAGACCACAAATTATATTCAAGATATTTCATTAATTTCATTGAGCTACATGACATCAAGTCTAATTAAGTTATTTAGTGCTTAATTCTTCAGCTTTCTAGTATGTTTCCCAAATTTTTTATTGGAAAGAAAATTTAATTAACCTAAGCTAATTAGGACCTATAAATATGATATTTAGCATATTCCAAAATGTATTAAGCTGTTTGGTATTAGACTTTACTATAGCTTACAATGTTTCTTTAATTCTTTGCTGCCTACATTGTTGGATTTTATACGTACCTTGAAACAATATTATGGTAATACAGTTTAACAATAATATTTCCCAGCTAGCTTTCTTAAATGCAATGTTATATAACCATACAATTATGAGTTTCACCGTATTTGAACAATCGCATAATATATCCGCACGATCCGCACCACAATTATTCTTCTTTTGCAAACAACAATAAAAATTACGTTATTTTCATTTCCTCAAATTTTCTTCTCGTCCTTGCTTTTTATATGATTTTCCGAGTAATACTCAAGAGATTATGATGGTTTAATTAGATTTATTTCAGTAAAACCACTCAACTCGAAATAAAACAAGTAGCATAACAATTACAAGTTAAGAAAATAATCTTACCATATTACATATTATGTTTATACGATGCGGTAGATCGAATTTTATGGTATAAGGGAGGATGAAAACCATAAATAAGTGTTACATAAGTGTTTAAGTCATTAGGTGAAAATCCGTCAAATTGTTTTTTTTGTCTGTATAAAAGTGGGAAGAAAATGTGGTTATAAAAAGCAACAACATATAGGGATGATTTATTAGCATAACATTAAAGAACAGATTGACCACTCGTCGTTTTCAAAATTTTGACTAGACAAATAATTCAAACTAAAAAGTAATTAAGTTCTAACCATCAGCAAACGACTTCAAGTATCAACAATTTATTTATTTTAGGTAAATAAAAATCTTTATGCTTTTCTATAAACAAAACAAAAAATTAAATTAAATAAATTTATGTACATAAAACTCGTCTACATCTGGGGGAAAAAAATGATTGTGGTTCAACTATAATTTTGACGCATATTACAAAATCGCCATAATTTATAATACACAAAATATATGCGTATACCATCAACAATGAGTTAAAAAATAATTTCACACATATTAAAAATATCGATTTCATCCGGAAAATTATTTGGGTATAGTTGTTGTATGTAGTTTTCCCTTTTTCATATATACGAAAACATGATACAACCACTTGCTTCTCTGCTGTATTCGTATATACATATACATACATATGCTGTTAGACAAATATTTGCCTTTTTCATTACTTCTATGTATGTACAGTAGTTTTTCCTCAAATAAAGCAGAAAAAGGTTTTCACTTTTTTTTTTTTAAATTTATCTTGTGTGAATGTGATGAAAATTGAGGGAGATGAAAATGAAAGACTCGACGAAAAATTATCTTAAGTGAAAATTTAATTAAATTAAAATTTACTTTACTGGTATCATTATTACTGACTGTATACGTATGTATGTATGTGGAAACTATTAAGTTTTATATTTTCGGTCATATATAGATATTCACAGACAAACGGAAATAGGTTTGGGTGGGAAGAATATTTTCACAAATATTATTCGAGATAGTGATTTGATATTGGACCGGTAATTAAATTTTGATGTTGGAAATGATATGAAAAGATCAGAATCAAATGGTCTATTTATTGACGACATGTGTTCACTGTATACTGTTAAATAATTACCCCCTAATTTGCCCCCCGACTATGTATTTACAATCTCAGCCGCAAGTCAGTAAAAATAGTATTTGAAATTCTTTCCAGAGACCACCCTATACATTATTTTTACTGTTTGTTAATCTGAGGGTTGCTTAAAAGTAGTGGGTACCGGCCCTAAAGAAGAAGCGAAATATGCAGCGATTCGGGTTATTTTTATTTAATACAGGTTTAAGAGTTTTTAACCAAAGATGGTGCTAGAGAAGCTTTTACACAATTACTTCGGTCTAAAAAGACCCTGTCAAAAATGGCGAAAAATTTGGTTGGTCCAAAATTCCTTTTCTCGAGATTTTGAAAGTCACTGAGTCTGAAAAACCAAAAAAAAATGTCCGTCCGTCTGTCTGGATGTCTGGACATCTGGATGTCTGAATGTCTGGGTGTCTGGATGTCTGTAGCCATGGTATCTCGAGAACGGCTTGTCAGATTTGAGTTTTTTTTCGCCAATCTGTTTCTATGGTCAAGGCGGAGATTTGAAAAGCTTTTGGAGACTTTACGTCAAGAGAGTGGGGTACCCGCCTGACGAATGGACCCAAGGTTTGATTATTGAGTTGGGCATTGAATTTGGAATTGATTTGAAGGTTAAGTTAGGGGTCAATTTGCGGGTTGAGTGGAAATTGAGTTGGAGTTGAGTTGGGGTTGGATTAGAATGTAGTGAGTAGTTAACAAATTTTGTATATGGTGGATCTTGCCTATTTATCAACCGATTATTATAAACTTTGACATGTGTGTTCGAAATGGGAATCTAAAATAATTTTTGGATGAAGTTTCTGGAATATGGCCAAGTACGATGGAACTTGCCAATTTCTCAACCGAATATGATGAAATTCGACATGTGTATTGGAAATGGGATTCTAAAATGAGTTTTATTTGCCAACTAGGATTGAACTTGGCTATTCCTTAACCGGGTATCATCAAATTTGACATGTGTGTTAGGAATGGAAATCCAAAATAATGTTTGAATAAAGCTCTGGAATTGGCCAAGTAGGATGGAACTTGGCTATTTCTTAACCGGTTATTATAAAATTTGACATGTGCGTTATAAATGGAATTCTAAAATGATTTTTGGATAAAGTCCTGGAATATGGTCAGTTATACGGTTGGAAATATCGTTATAGTTTTGTATACCAAGCTTTTGACCTGTTTGGCTATTGTTGTGTAAGTAAATAAATGTCGGTTAAAATAGAAATCAATACTGTCAAAACTGTCACACCAACTTTATGACACAGGTGAATGCTATCCCGATTGAAGATACCAAAGACCGAAGTTCTGATCATCTCGTGAGGTTTCAGCCCTTTATATTTTTTTTGTATTGGAACGGACTTCCATAAAAAGAGCTTACTTGAAGCAGTCCTCACAATTTTAATGAGGTAAGCTCTAATACTAGTACTACATACTTAAACCTGTTTTTACTGGGTTTTTTTTTGCAAGATGTTTGTGCACTATCAAGAACGTTGACACAATTAACCTAATGACGAGAGTGTAGAATATTGAAGAAAATTGGGAGATATAATGCTCCGCATTGTTGTGCCTCGTAGTCTACATGAAGTAATTAATCTATTGTCTACTCGAGTAGAACATGGATTTAAACAATTTAACAAATGGCGTAGATAATGTAGACAATTTTGAATTTATTACGTGCGTTCAGATCTCAACGTGTTGATTTTACCCAACAAGCGGCCAACAGTTGTGGTGCAAAAATGGTGGATTTCATTAACCCTAGAACTGTATCGCGGGGTGAAAATATACCCCAGGGCGGTTTAAATCCCGCGCCAAATGCAAGCGGCTTACGTTTACGATCCGGGATCGTAACCATAATTAAACTTCAACATCTGGGAGTATAGAGAGCACACTTGCCGCGGTAATACGACGTGTAGCCTCATGTAAGGTTGTTCTCTCTCGTGTAAGGTTGTTACGGGTAAAAATGAGCATAAATAGTATACCAATCCGCGTGAAAGACTGTATGATAGAGGCCCAATAGTCTCGACTTTTCAGACTCCAATTGACGAACCCATAATTCAACGGCAGTTATATAAACATATCGACCTAATTGAATTGAAAGCTTTCATTGGTTTATTATATTTTTACGGTATCCAAAAAACAAATATGACCTCTCTTTGGGATCTAAAAGTCGGTTGCATAAGATACCGTGCCGTTATGTCCCGAACAAGATTTGAAGCCATTACACAATTCCTTAGATTTAACGGCAGGAACACCCGAGCAGTTCGTTGTCTTGAGGATAAATTTGCCCCATAAGAAAAATATGGGACTCTTTCATTGAAAAATGTAGGACCCTATACAGCAAAGCAGAGTACTGTACCATCGACGAACAATTGTTGTCTTTTCGTGGGTGCTGCTCTTTTAAGGTCTATAATGGTCAAAAACCGGATAAATATTGCGTAAAAATAATCAATTTGAATGACTCAAAAATATTTTATCTAGTGAATGGAATCCATAGCTGAAAATACGAGCGAGAAATAGCTGAAAATACGAATAACCAGAGATGATCATGTTTTACAACATGACAAAAGGTGGCACTGACACTTTCGACCATATGTGTCCCGAATACATAACAACAAGTAAACCGGAAAGATGTCCAGTGAGAGTTTTCATGGGGATGCTGGACCAATGAGGGATAAATGCTTCAATCATCCACCACTCAACAGGAGAGATTTTTTAAAAAATTTAATCCACGACCTTACAATTCCTAATATCCAGAGAAGGAACCAATCTGCCACGACAATCTGTATTTTGCATTCAAGAATTAATATTGGATGAAGGGCCAATCCGACGAGGCATAGGTGGACCAGGGAGACAGGGGAGGTGTGTTCATTGTCCCAGAACCATCGCGGTGTCCCAGAACCATGTTCTCTGTCAAGCGTGCAGTGAGCAAAAGTGATAAAAGAAATCACTATAAAAAATGTGTAATGATAAATTTAAGATTTATGCTCAAAATTGTACTTTTTCCTTTCAAATAAAGATGCTTTTTCCATTTTTCCAATTTGAACAAAATTTTTACTAATTAGAACCATTTCCGCGGCAAAAATCGATTTTTAAAATTCTTTCAATTTACGCACCTTGATTTCTCAAAATAAATCCCTTTTTTGGAGAATTGACCAAAACGACTATAATATCCTTAAAACGTATAGTATCTCGCCTTTATAACCCCGTTGAAATTACTCGATTTGGTTAAGAACTCACTGAGATATCGTAAATTTAAGGGAAATTGTCATTTTTGTTAGTTTTTCACGTTTCTCGCCCTTCTCATTCGCTTTTTCTCGAAGCCTTCAAACTTTTGGCCAAAACTACTTAGTTCACGCGATTTTAGATATAAAAACTAAAAAAAATGAGCCCCAATGGAACCCTTACAGTACTACTCTGCTTAATATCAGAGGTTTATATTTGCTAATTATTTTTAATGTTCTACTGTAGATATAAGGACGAAAATGATCTGTGGCCCAGACTATCGTACGAAGCTCTTTTTCTATAGTTGAATAATTCTTGTCTGCCCGATTTAAAATACGGCTGGTATATGCGACAGGTAAATCACGATCATTGGTCTCTTGTGACAAAACTGCACCTATTGCTATGTCGCTTGCATCGCATGTTAGAATAAATTCCTATGTGAAATTTGGAATTCGTAATACTGGGTAATAATGCTTCAACACAGAAAGCATCCCATACAAAATCAGAATCTTTTTTAAGAAGATCGGTTAATGGTTTAGTGAATTTAGAGAAATTAGGGCAAAATTTCCTATAATAGCCGACAAGTCTAAGAAATGATTTTATTTCACGAGTTGCTTTCGGCGTTGGATACAATTTCACTGCATCGAGCTTTTTAGGATACGGCTTAATGCCTGATTCAGTTATTAAATAACCCAAGTAGTAACTCTCTTTGCATAAAAATTGACATTTTTCGGGATTTAACTTTTAAATTATAATTTCTAAGATTTGTGAATATTTCGGTTAAATTTTGATTATGATCAAATAGGATTTTACCATTTATCACAACATCATCGTGATATTCCAAACATTTCAACCAATTTAGGCCACATAAGACATTAATCATTAGCCTCTGAAACGTACTCGGCGCATTACGAAGCCCCATACTCATACAAGTGGTAATGTCCGGTGTCAGTACTAAATGCAGTCTTTTCACGATCTTCTAAAGCAATAAAAACCTGGTGATTGCCATGTGCAAGGTCGATAGCAGAAAAATAATTTGACTGACCAAGTCTATCCAAAATGTCCGTTATACTCGCTAAAGGAAATATGTCAGGAATAGTTGCGTCATTCAATTTTTGATAATCTATTACAATGCGCCACTTTTTTTCGTTACTTGTTAATTTTTTCGGCACGTTAAGTAATGGAAAATTCCATGGAGATTTAGAATCTTCGATAATACCATCTGCTTTCATGTCAGATATCTGTTTGTTAATCTCATTTTTTACAGCTTCTGGTAATCGATAGGGTTTACGAAAAATTGGAGTTGAATTTGGGAATATATTTATTTGATGAGTGGTTGCATCACTGACAGACAATTTGTCACCATCAAAAATAAATAAATCATTAAATATTCGACAAATTCGTTAGAATTTACTAAACTAACAAAAGTAAAACCATTTTCTACATTTAGTACAGAAATAGCAATAAATACTTCAAGAATAAACTCTTGTCGAATACAAATATTTTCTGAATTACTAGACAATGAAGATTTAATTTTGATATAAGACTCTGTACGAGCTGGAATGTTTATTTTTTTGAAATAATATTGGAAGAATTGTAAGTAGCCAACGAATTGTTAATATTTACATAACTGAATAGTGTTTAATTTAAAATCCAATTTGCAACTACATATATAAATTTAGGAAATATTTACCTAAAATGCCGAAATATTTCATTGGGAAATTATTTGAAATAATTTGTACATTCTGTTGAATTGACACAAAATCAGGGAATTATAAATTGGTAATAAGCACTCCCATATAGTCTAAAATGTTTCATTCGAAATTCCTTTTAATGTGTGTTTAGACTTAGGATAGTAAAGAGAATTTGAATGTAGGTTTTCTATTTTGATTAGACTTTATTTGGATTGTATGGTAAAGTTACTTGTAGAACTATCGTAGAATTAGAATTGGGTTTAAAATTTTGGAATGTTGAAATTTTGAAATCTTTTTTATTATCAACTTGTAATATTTTTAAACTAGAATTTTTAAAAGTTATTTCATAAAAAAATTAGAATTGCATGTGTACTCATCCGTCGAGGAGTACCGAACTGTTCGAATCCCTGTATGTTTCCCGAATTAAATGATGGATTATAGATTTCGGTTGGTTCGTTGAGACTATGCACATTTATTTGCCGCTTAATGCAATTTTCAGTAAGATGCCCTTTATTATGGCAATAAGCACATGTGAAATTATTAACAGTACTATCTTGAGAAACGGGTTTAGAGTTATTGCTACTCACAACCTGAAATGATTTTTCTTTAGGATTATCAATGGTTTTTATTTTAAAACAAACTGATGCTTTGTGCCCAAATCTGTTGCAGATGTGGCATTTTGGGCTATTCATAAAACTAGGCATGGATGTTTTATTTTGCTGACGAAAATGTTTAAAATTAAATGAATTATTGATAGGAGAATATTTTTCAATTGCTTCTTCTTGTAATGCTTTAGAAATGGCTTCTATTAAGGAATAAAATCTGCAAGCTTTTATTAATAATTTAATCGGATCGTGTAGTCCTTCTTTGAATGACCTGAGCTCTGTTTTATTATTTAAATTTTTGATGTCTCTAATTGACTCAATATCTGGTTCTGAAAGACAGGCCTAGGCCTCATTTAATTGATTCAACTCTATTTAAAAAGGTTTTCACATCCTCAAAGCGTTGTTGCTTAATACAATGTAATTCTAATTGAATTGATTCTAATGAACTTTTTTGAAGAAATTTGGGTGTTAGGTGCCGCTCTGAGATTTTTAGATTCTCCATATTTGACTACATATTGCATAAGCTTCTCCTACAAGCTTGATTTTAAGTAAATCCAAAAGTTTACTTTTTCGAGAAATTTAGCACCAAAATCAAGAGCGGGCTACGAATCAATAGTCAAATTTACTCAAATAATAACGGAAAGAAAACAACAAAATGCACCTGGTGGTGCTTTAAAACACATTTCTAGCATATTGCCACTCTCCTTTATGATTCGGATGGAATTATTCGGGTCATTGTAAACGAGATCGATATTTTCATCTCTAAAACAAACCGATGTACATTCATTTGTAATTTCCAAATATTTAACAGCGATTGTGTAAATGCGACAAGGCATCAGGCACCACCAAATCTTTACCCGGGCGATATTTTATTACATAATGGTATCCGGATAAAATTATGGCCCATCGCTGAAGTCTATTGGCAACGGTGATTGGTATGCCTTTTTTAACGTCAAATAGCGCTACCAACGGCTGAAAATCAGTCACTAAAATGAAGGGGCGACCGAATAAAAATTTATGAAATTTTTTTACACCGAATATTATCGCTATCGCCCCCTTGTTAAGCTGAGAAAAGGTCCTTTCGGCTGGTGATAGGCTCGCAGACGCAAATATTAAAGGGCGATCGTCTCTGGGCAAAATGTGGTGTCAACTTTCTGAACATGCGGTGTAAGATTTTATCACCTCAAAAAAGCATTTTCAGGACGAAAATTTTGTGCCCACTACCCATGCGTAAAGTTTTGAGTTTATAAAACATTTTAAATTCTAAGAATTAAAAATAAAAGGCAATTTTTTGAAGTTTTTGGTGTTTCCAAATTTTACAAGTACTAAAAAATTTGGAAATTTTTAAAATTGTTGAAAATTCAAATTATTGTTATATTTTAGACATGCTTTGAAATTTAAAGTTCCGAATGTTCCTTGGCATTTTTAAATTAATATTCAGATTTCTAGGAATTCTTAAACATTTTAAACATATTGACAACTTTTTTGGTTCGGTTTCATAAAAATTGTGATAGTCTCTAGTTAGTTGGCGATAAGTTAACATTATGGATGGCATTACATTAAGCGACACCTTACGTTTATGGTCGTTCGTATAAACATATTATTCGCTTTGTAACTTCAACTTTTAAGGAACATTTACGAATATAAAAAATTTAATTAAATTGGCATTAAACTCCAATAAATTTAAAAATCATGTTTAAATTTAGTTGCAGATCCCCAAATTCGGGGCAAACACCCTGATAAAATTACTGACGCATTAATAAATTTAGGTTACTGTTAAACTAACAACATACAAATGACTGTGTGCCTGTTGAACTATGAAGTAACCAAAACACTAAACTCTGCAGTCAAAAGCGATTAAATAAATTACACTCATGAATTGCGTACATACAATTTATAATTAAATTCCACATCACATCAACAACGTGGCAAAAAAAAAAAAAATTCAAGCAAAAATAGCGTACAAAACTTTTCGGCGATTATAAATCGTCCATGACCCATTAAAATGTTGTGAAATGCACTCAAAAATACACAATACTCCCAGATTCATAAACAGTGAACGACAAAATAATATAATTTACAACAGCCAAAGCCATAAAACAATTTTCTTGCTTGAAACACTAAAGCCGTAACGTAGTGCGACGCACACACATAAAATAATTAAATTTAATTTTCAAACCTACCATGTACGAGTACGAGTATTAGTACACAACATGTACAACATATATAACGTGTGTAGGGACAACAGATATCTGTTTTGTGTTTTTTATTTAACATTTTTTTTTGTGTTACGAAACAAAACAACTTTACTGATAGCGTACACAAAAAATTTGTCTACAATGAAAATTTGTTACTGTTGTGTTGTTGGATTTTTCCCGTATATCCATCCATATGGATTGTTTATGCTAGTATACACATTTTTATATTCAGACTCTATACAATACATATGTACGTAGGCAATCGCAAATGTTTTATGATTCCTCGGAGACTTATGAATGTACAAAAGTCATGAATGACAAATATTATTTTGGATGTGATAAAAACATGATACAGAAGCATAAATAGAGCCGCATCCAAGAAATATACTGTTGGTATATTGTATAGTGTTGTAATATTTTATAAAGTGCAGTTGTACTCCTTATCGGTATAAATACCCCGCGACGCCGAATATCATTATGCATATGCATATATGCGAATATAAAAATGTCGTTTAACGTTTTTATTTTAAATTAAATATCTCTCTCATTTATGATTTAATTAAATTCGCTTAAAATGTCAGAATATGAAAAATTTATAATGATAAAAAATTATGAAAATATGTTTACCATAAATTATGTACTTTTTATTATTTTTGTCTTCATAATGCACATTGTATATATGGTACGTAATACATATGTACGTATGTATGTATGTATGACTAGCTGTTTTCCCTGGTGGTGGTTTTGTTGAGTGTGGAATTAAAATTGTTGGAAAATCATGTATATACGTAACGTATACAACATACACCCAGCATAGTCATAATGAACATTTTTATCTTCTAATTAGTAACTGCAAATTGATGAAAAATAATGGCTACGTGAAGCTGTGTGAAACAATGTATATATGTATGTATGCACGTTCTTGTTACTTCTGCCTTACAACATTTGTTATTGTTGGTTTTATACTTTCGATTAATAAGTAGATTTAAATATTAATTTTGGGATTTACAGTATTTTAAAATTTGTAATGGGATTATATGTAGTCATACACTAAATAGGGTGAAATACAAAATATGCCAACATTCATTTGCTGTCAAAATTTACTGGCTCTTTCATTTTTGGCCATCTAAGCAACAGGATGCTCAAAACGCTTTAATAATTGATGTCTCTATTTTCATCAATGGATTATGTAGAGGAATAGCCAAACCAAAATGACGTTAAACAAATCCAATATTATTCTTGTTACATTTTTCATTTACTTTTTTCTAAAGCCTGATGCTTTCTATAAGGATCTATTCGGAAAACTTGAACTGTTCACCGAATAAATCATTTCAATAGAAACTGATTTTATACAAAGAGTTTGCTATTGGCAAATCACATAAAGATAATCCACCTTCAGAAATACACTCTAGGATGATTTTATTCCAAATTTAAATATTTTTTCAAACTTTTTCACATAAGGCTACTGACAAAAAATTTTAATGTATATTATATGCATTCGGTAACTTTAGCAGGGTCGTGCGAAGCCGTTGTTTCTACTGTACGAAAAATTGTCTCTAACGATGTTCATATTACAACTGATTTTGATCTTTTTGACTGTAAATTGGACTTCGTGTTTGTTAACTGAATACACCTACGTTTTTAAACGTAGTGTAGATACGTTTTGATCGTGTACATAAATAGTGTAAAAAGAACTGTTTTTACACAGTGTAAAAAGAACCGTGCAAAAAGAACCGTGTAAAACAGATTTAGGTGTATTCTTTTATTATAATGCGAAAACAATGAAAACTAATGGAATTACTTTTATCTTTTATTATTTACTTTATAAATGTTATCATTTAAAAAAATCATGTGTCTACTACAGACATAAGTATAAAAATGACAACATAAAATTGTTTATATTACTGTAAATGAATATACCACTATAACTGTGAAATTTACACTCACATCTCACATTTTGAATCATTTGGCACAATCAAAACAATTGTTATGATGTCATCATTATGTAAAAGATTACTAGCTTTACAATTAGTACGATTTACACTCAAATATTAGCACCTCGATCAAGGCTCTCAGATCTCAGGCCGAGGAGGCTGCAACGATTAGGAATAGTAAGGCAAATTCTGTGGTGAAGCTCGATATTCAATTTAATGCCAACTCTGACTACAAGTTATCAATGAACGCGCTTTTGATTAAAACAATAACTAAGCAACTTCCCTCGAAAATGGTATCAATATACACATGGCCTCATATTTGAAATCTTTAACTTGATATCGACATATTGTTAGGCGCGTGAATGTAATTGGAGAACTGTTATTTGAGGGACTTATTAACGGTTACAATGGTTCACCCACTACTCAAAATGCAATACTGAGTTGGATATTATCTGGGAACATTCTTCAAATGAATGGCAATCGAGCTGCTAGCGGCTAGCCTCATGAATTTTCTATAGTGCATCGAGATCTCAAATCAATTGAAATCATTTTGGGAGATTGAGGAATTAATGACGAGGGTTCAGTCAGTATATACCTAGATGACCAAGCATATGAAGAATTTTATTCCAAAACGCACAATATATCACCAGAAGGTAAACGTATTGTTAATCTTTCGTTTGTCACTTTTACACTCGATCAAACCACATTTGGCAATTCGTCAAAATAAACAGCTTTGTGAAGAATATACCAAACTCATGAAGGATTATCTCGAGCCACATTACATGGAAATTAGTAAAGATCCCCAAAACATTATTCGATCGTTCTACATGCCACATCATTCTGTGTTCAAGCAGAGCAGTACCACTATTCCGAAGCTTAGTAGTTTCTGGTGGTATTTAATGCCTCTCGAAAGTCATCAAATGGTGCCTTATTGAATCAAAAATTAAAGGCGGGACCAAAGTTTCAACTGAGCTTATTTTTATAATCATGAATTGGCGTACTTATATGGTTAGATTTTCTACAAATTGCTTAACATTCAAGTCCTAATGAACAAATTACCGAGTTTCGCTTAAATGCGCGTTAAATATGGCATCACGAGTGCTCCGTAATGGCGAGAGACAAAGATTTTCATTGGCAATCGAAAGTGTTCAATATGTTGTTGAAACTACAAACAAAATTGTATAAACTCTTAAAATCTGGCGAATTGGAGCTCCGAAAGTGGCCATCAAATCATGCTGATATTCTGCGATCAATTCCTATCGAATCTAAATCACCATTGGAAATGATGATTCAGTTAAATTTGGCTAGAACATTTCCAAAAGGAGGAGACCCTTTGGGTTAGGTTTCTCGATGCTTTATTACCGCATAAACTATTCTACAAAACTTCTGGTCGGCACACCAGGATATATTGAAAAAAAAACATGGCACATACCGAGATGAACTTATTTCTCGGATGGACTTTCGAAGGTGGTTAAACAATCATGCGAATCAACAATATTGCGATTTATATGAATTCTGCGATGCGTTCGATGTCAAATTATGAAGTTTTTGATCGGTTATCCGATATAATTACTGTACTATGTATGACTGAACTGACTTCCACGGTGGTGTTATACTAGTTAAGAGCACACCCTAACCGATGGAAAAGGAGGGGTACCACCTAATACATTGCAAAATCATCCTCTTTGGGTAAAACTTACTACAAAATTGCAAAATCATCAACGTTTATCAAAAACGATTTGTTGGACCTAATTCATAAATCGAGCATTACCAAATGGATTTGAATTATTGCATATAACGTAAGTATCCATAACAAATCAAACTATTTGGGTTTCTATCCTCTACAGTTTCGGTTAAAACAGGAGCAATAGATTCACGAAGAGGTTAAATGCTCTCCCAGGAATTTCCACATTAAATATCTCTTCATTTAGAAACTATTAAAGTTAGCCGAAAATTGCCAGCCGAAAGTGAAAAGTTGATAATGCAGATTGTATTACTCCAGCCGAAAGCCAAATTCGGTAATGCTGATTGTGGTATCACAGCAGAAAATAAAAAATGTAGTCGATATTAATCAGTAGTGTTTAGCCTAAACATTACTAAGGATGCGTGAATAGCATGAAGACCATTTTTAATATTCGTATATGGCAAAACCTGGCTTCAGTTCCTCGTGGAAAATTGTGGGAAACTCGCGAAACCCAAACAAATATTTTAACTGGAATAAAATCAGCCTCTAGAGTGTTATGTTGTCAGACTATAGAGTGGCTGAACTGAATTTTCTTCCTACGATAACTATTGACAAGTCACATCAAAAAATATATCTCCAGACATACCACTGTAGGGGCTGACTTTATAAAAATTTTCTTATGATTTTTGGAAAATCGAATTTTCCGAGATTTCCCACGGGAAACTTGAACTGAATTTTTTTCATGCGATAGCTATTGACAAATCTAATAAAAACGATTCAACTTCAGATATATACTCTAGAGGTTAATTTTATTTCAATTTTGTGAATTCTTCTGATTTTCCGATATTTTCCGCGATTAGGTTAAACAATGTTTTCTACGTAAGACTATTTACAAAATTTGTTTATTACAATCCATGTATCCTATTTACTTTCGGCTGGAATTTTAATAACGGAATCTGCATTATCGACTTTTTACTTTCGGCTAAAACTTTCGGCTATAACTTTAAAAGGGTTTCATTTTGCTGCCTAATAGTTCAATCACTAAGATAGTAATGGATCATTAAAGACCAAAATTTTGGTACAGCACTTTATTCACAAATATACAACGTGTTCCGATATACAGGCAACACTAGAAGTGAATTGAATGCGTTCTGCCGTATCCAAGCATTTCAGAATTTTGGAGTCGACTATGCAGGCCAAATGATGCTACGATTTAAGGGCTATATCACAATTTGTGTTTCCGGCTGCGTTTGTACAAAAGCTATACTATAATCACTATAAGAAAGAGATTGCTGATGATGTTGGTATTACATTTGGCTCTTGCTAAACAATTTCGACCAAAAGCAGTACCGAATGGACATTGCTCCGAAGTTGCTGAATGAAATCAACGACAATCCAAAACTGCTCAAACTGGCTATCAAATTGGGTTTAAAATAATTTAGAAGCCGATCTCTCAGAGTGTATTCACCTTGCCGAACTTTTGATAGGGTCACACGAAATTTTTGAACATTAATAGGAAAATGGTAAAATTGCGGCCTATACAATGAAATCAAAATTCACAAATTAACGCTTAAATTAATCAGAATCCTTTAGTTCTTTTTTACGATGGATATGAAAAAATATAAAAATTTATTTTTGCAAATTGGATCCTTAACTAACTTTTGAATCAGCCGTTTCAAAATCAAATGAATAGTCTTGAATGTGTTTTGCAATATGAATTTGCGGTCGGAATATTTGAAACCCTCCCAAAAATTACAAAATATTTTTGTCCAAAACCACAGCAAAAAAAATTTCGGTATAAAACTACTTACTAATGATGTTATAAATTTATAGACAAACTCAAACCAAGAGAACTTCAACAAATAAAGGTATTTCTAAAGTTTTTAGTAGGAAGATTCCAATCTTTAGAAGCATTTAGTGGGCACAAGGTGGCAATTCTTCAACAAATAAAAAAACAACCACCGGCAACTCATCAAATAAAACAACAACTACCAGTAGCGCAAAGACACAGCTTCAAATGGACCGCAGCATTATTACAAGTAACAAAGAAACTGGGAGGCTTAAATTTGCTTCGGACATTAACCGATCCAGGGTCGAAAGCAATATTTGTACCAGAGGAGGCTCCACAGCTACTAAACATATACCTATCATCTCAGCCGACATTGACAGGTAACTAAAACAACAAGGGGATTCAGAAGAATTACATCCACAAAGAGTACTAACTGGGAAAGAGATAAAATGTGAAAAATACTAGGGAGGTTTTGTAAAATTTGTAAAACATATAAAATAATTTAGGATTAATGTTTGGAGGATTTATAAGATTTTTAAAATAGTTAAAATTCTTAAAAATGCCACGAAGTTTCTAATTGATAAAAACAATTTGTAGTACAAAGCTTAAAAACAACTCAAATTCTTAAAGTTTGGATTATCCATAAAATTAATTAATTTTAGCTTAATACAATTGAATATTTCCAAATTAGTAAAATCCTATAAATCCATAAAATTCTTAAAAAATTTAATTTATGAATTCTTAAAATTATGACATTTCTTAGAATTCGAAGTTTTATGAATTGTCGTTTGACATTTTTACAAAAAACTCATACAATCCTAAATTGTTTCAAATTCTTAAAATTTGGATACAAAACTGTTTCTTAAAACTCGTAAACTACATTCAACTATTAAAATCTTACAGTTTTAAAATTCATCCAATTCTAAGCAAGATTTTTTTTTTAATTCTAATGTATGTGTTTTCAATTTTTTCAAATTTTACAATTCGTCCGGTTGAAAATTAGAACTTAAAAATTTTGCAGAATCTTTACAATCCTTTTAACTTTTAAGAATTTTACGAATTTTAAAGCTTCAAATTCAAATAAGAATTTCAATTCACAAATTTGACTTGTTAAAAACTTAAAGAAATTAAAAATTTCAAATTCTGGAAAATTTGAATTATCCCAGAAAATATGTGAATGACAATTAATATAAAAGCTTTCTAAAATTTGAGTGTTTCCAAATAAATTTTAAGAATCTTACAAAACCTTCAAAAATAATGAATTCCCGTATTTGAATAATTTTCAGAAATGTTTTATATTTTCTAATTTAAAATATTTAAGAATTAAAAATTTATAAAGTTCTTTGCTTTATCGTTTTCGGTGTGCGTGTGACATTGCTAAATGTTTAGATTTCTGATCCCACTACAATACATATATTGTATAAAAGCTCGATAATCATTTAAATTCCAGCAGGTAGTTAAAGTTTCCAGAATTAAAAGCTCTAAGGGGCACACAAACACATATCGGTGTTAGCATTTTTAGAGGTTCAAAAATTTTTAAGAATTTTCTGAATTTCAACCTTTCAAATTTTTTATGTAATTTTGAAATTAAATAGTTAGCTACAGGCGGCAAAGCACCCCGAGCCTCACGATGCAGAGGCCCCAAGAAATTTGATACCCAAGAAAATCAGAGGGACGTTTTAACTGTGAAAATGATGCAAGAAAAATTTGTATCGAAAATTTAAAAAGAATTAAAACACAATTTGGAAGATTTTAAAAATTCTTGTATTTTAAAAATTTTAAAAACTATTTGGCAAATTTTAGAAAACACTATTTTAAAATTTAAACAATTCTTGCATTCATCCAATTTTTAGGATAAATTTTAAGAATGCAAGAATCTTTGTAATTTAACGATTTTAATAATTTTATCATATGTATTTTACCAGAGCCTTCTAGAGTATAGAGCCATAATCATTATGACGTATTTTTTAGAAGCTTTTTTAGTGGAATAAATTTTCACTGATTTCCATAGGAATCCATAGTAAAAACGGTGTTTTTTAGCTTCAAGTTTTTCAATGAAAACAGCAAAAATGTTACAAAATGTTTATACAAAAGTGTTCTACATATCTTTAGCAGCAATATACAAGAAGGGTATATTGGTATTAAGTAAATATTAATTGCAGAAATATTAAAATTAAGTTAAATCTAAAATATTGTTTTCGAACTTTCATTTTGAAAAATACATCAAAGTTGGCTCTGACGAATTAAAATAATACTTGCTAAATTTATCTTTAGTTTTACTAGTGTACGTTAGATGTCTCAGATTTTTACAGAAAAATAAGAAAAGAAATTGTTTAATCACAAAATTATGACACATTCTTAATATTTCGAGAATTTGTTTTGCTTTTATTACAATTTTTGCACTTGAAATTTCTCCAGGTGGCAATTTTTGGTACGATTTTATATAATTTTTTGCTGCATGCACTGCCATCTATGTAATGTATATTGACTTAATGCACACTATTTGTAGTAAGCTTTTCTTTTTAATTTGACCAGAATGCTGTTGTTATGAACTTTTTTTTATATTTTGGTTTAAATAAATCAATTATTACAAGCAAATGAAAACGATTTACTTAAACGACATTTATATATGTTGAAATTCAAACATTATTATGAAAATATTTCAGAAATCATAATTAAGAATTTGCAACGTTTTCATTTACAAATTTGTCTTAGGAAAAAAAGTGTTTTTCCATATGTTTTATGTGTTTTACCAGAGCCTTCTAGAGTATAGAGCCATAATCATTATGACGTATTTTTCAGAAGCTTTTTTAGTGGTATAACTTTTCACTAATTTCCATAGGAATCCATATTAAAAATGGTGTTTTTTAGCTTCAAGTTTTTCATTGAAAAAAGCAAAAATGTTACAAAATTTTTATACAAAAGTGTTCTACATACCTTTATCAGCAATATACTTGTATGGTATATTGGTATTAAGTAAATATTAATTGCAGAAATATTAAAATTAAAATATTTCTAAAATATATTTTTCGAACTTTCATTTTGAAAAATACATCAAAGTTGGCTCTGACGACTTAAAATAATACTTGCTACATTTATCTTTAGTTTTACTAGTGTACGTTAGATGTCTCAGATTTATACAGAAAAATACGAAAAAAATTGTTTAATCACAAAATTATCACACTTTCTTAATATTTTGAGAATTTGTTTTGCTTTTCCTACAATTTTTGAACTTAAAATTTCCCCAAATGGCAATTTTTGGTACGATTTTTCAAAAATTTGTACTGCCATCACTGCCATCTATGTAATGTTTATTGACTTAATGCACACAATTGGTAGTGAGCTTTCTTTTTTATTTGACCAGAATGCTGTTGTTATGAACTTTTTTTTATATTTTGGTTTAAATAAATCAATTATTACAAGAAAATTAAAACGATTTACTTAAACGACATTTATATATGTTGAAATTCAAACATTTATGAAAATATTTCAGAATCATAATTAAGAATTTGTAACGTTTTCATTGACAAATTTGTCTTAAGGAAAAAAGTGATTTTCCATATGTTTTATGTGTTTTACTATGGAAATTTTGATTTTTTCGTCGTTTCTAATTCCCTTAAAAAAGCTTCGTTTTTTAGATTATGGCTTGTATAATCAAGGTTGCTTTGGTTTTACTATGGAATTTTGGTTTTTTCCTCGTTTCTAATTCCCTTATAAAAGCTTCGTTTTTTAGATTATGGCTTGTATAATCAAGGTTGCTTTGATTTTACACGTTTTAAGGAACTTTTTTTTTTTTGACTCTACATTTTAAAAATTTGGAGCTTTATCGGATTGAGAGTCCAGACTAAAATTTTAAGCATTTTGAACGATTCCAAATCGTGTTTTACTGTCGGATATGAATATACAATTCTATTAGGACTAAGTGTTAGTTTTAAGTAGTTCTCAGATTGCGAATAAAATATACTACGTATTGTATACAAAAGTAATTGATCGACAGTTTTCGAACATAAAAATTCTCCATTTGTCGTAGAAGTAAGCTAGAGGCAATAATTACAATAAAGCCTATAAAGCTCTTTGGTTTATTGTCGCTGATGTGCATTGCCTGTTGTAAAGACTAATGGGCCTCGTTAACAATTTAAAAGCTTAGCATGTTGAAAGTTACAGAAATAAAAGCTCCAAGATTTAAATAATTATACAACCACACATATTGGTTGTACAATTTTTAGAGGTTTAGGAATTTAAAATTTTTTACGAGTAATTAAAAATATAAAGCATTTAAAATTTACACACTCTACGTTCAGAGATTTTTAATGGAATTTCTAAATGCTACTCATATGTCCAAATAAAAATTAATTAATTAGCAGACGCAGCAACCGCACTTCGTAATTAAAGCTGTGAGCTGTCCCTAAAAAAGGCAATCTGAAAGCCTCAATTGCATTCAAGATTGGTCAGAGTAATATAAAAACAAACCACGAATCACATAAATTACAATGTCAACTGTGCCATAAAGTTGGACACTCTGTTAAGTTGTCGTAACACCCCAAGTTCGACAAATGCTGAAACACCATCAAGTTTTCTGTTAAAGTTCGAACCAAGAACCCGGTTAACGTAGTTAAGGCCGGCTTTTGGATCAACGCCAGTAAAAGGTATACCGTATTCAATTAACATTAATCCTTCTAAGCCATTCGCAGAAAACGAACGTGAGTATATTCGTTTAAATGAAACATATAACTGTGTACCCGGTGTCGTCCTCAAAGTTTTAGGTCCACGGCGATATGTAGTCAAGGCTGGAGAGCAGATAC
>CAUVYM010000116.1:24257-54130 GCA_963556165.1 Tipula helvola
GGTTCACCATTAAGACGTTCGACGCGGAGAGAAAGATGCCTGATCGACTTCAATATTAATTTCAAATTAAAATTACAAGTAAAATTCGTTATAAATTTTAAAATTAAGAAGTTAGTTATCTCTTAATACTCTGTCTCTATCTCTGTATTATAAAATTAGAGCTAATCTTGCTCTACTCTTGCACCCCAGAATATACAAGAATACATGTAATGATTGCCCCAAATTCTATATCGGACAAACTGGTAGACATTTTGAAGTGAGATTTACAGAAGATATTAAAGAAATCTTAAAACCATAAATCGACTCGAAAAAATTAAACAGAGGGAAAAGAAGATGCATAATTCACATATGCACCAAAAATAGAATTTAAAAGTAGCTTTTTAACATAATTTTGTTAGCGTTTGTTAGAAATTTAATAAAGGAGAACATCCGAAACGATCTTAATTTTAATTTCAAATGAAAATAAATATCAGATTATGAAAGTGACAAAACCAAAAATAATTAGTTTTTATTAAATCTAAAAATCAGACAGGTTTTGTCACAATTCTAATTTTTGATCGAATACATTTTCAAAAACTACTAATCAAAAAAATCCGCATACAAAAGAAAATTACATTATTTCTAGTTACAACATTTTCTAATTTTCCCGAACAGTCAAATATGTAACCGAAACTATTATAACTACTGTACCACATTATATCGATCTCTGTATAAATACAGTTACAACAATAACCATAAAAAATATAATTTCATTTTTATCAAATTCCCAGAAATAATTTTTTTGGTTTTTTTATGTTGTGTGTAGTTTGTGGAGTATCACACAAAGAAAAATCATCATTGAAACCAAACTCAACTCTAAAAATCCAATTTTCCAATTTGAGATTAAATTTTTTATTTTTGTTCCGTTGGTCTTTGCTTTCATTTCTTCTCCTCGTTCGCTCAACAACCGTCGACAAAATCGTGAAAACCGTTTTGTTTTGTATTTTTGGTTTTGAATGAAAATTCATTTTTCTACTGTACGAATCATGTATATACCAGCAGCTAAACCAATTCGTTTTGGAAAATGACTATCTGTCCCAAATGACTTATATAGTGTATCAATCTATTTTATTGTAGTAAATCTATATCGAACTTTTTTTTCGGTTTATTTTATTCCAGAACATTTTCATTGTGTATATAGAGTATGTGTGGAAACTCTCCTGGGAAACACTATATTGTGTATTATATCGTCTTCAAGTACATATGTATACAATATACCGATGTATATTTTTGTGTTACCACTAACTCAATGTTTTACTGACTCAACTATAAATGTTTTTAACACAGAACATCATTTTTTTTTATTTCTGCTATCTGCTATCATCATTTTTCTATTTGTGAGTATGTGTGTGTATGTGTTTATATGATTTTTCTCAATTTTTCCATGGAAAATACCACAAAAAAAAAAATCCGAAATTCTTCTTTGTCTTTTAATATTTTCATCGGTCACATCAAATTGGTGTAAGTATCATTTTTCATATGTCCCAAGACTGTTATTAGATCATTTAAGGTTAGATGTATGTATGTTATGTGCGAGACTCAACACTTTGTTCGGATTAAAATATCTTCACAGCATCTATTAAATTATGTTTTACAACACTTTTAAGGGTTATATTGTTTTGGATTGCGGCTATTTGTCTTGGTTGTGATGTCAAAATAAAGTTGATTACATTGAATTTAATAAATTAATCAAAAAGCTTTTAATATTTTGACCAACCCTATAAAAATGTTTAGTACTAGAGGGCACTGGTAAATTATTTGGATATATAAATTGTTACGATATTTGAGCGGCAGAAATTTACCCAATCTTATCATATCGGATTGCGGTGGTTTCATTCTGTTTGGTTGTAATTCTCTCTATTTTATTTATCTATTTTTGGAGTATTTATTTATAGAGGTGTAATTACTGTACGCCGTTATGGATTCGATGGATTTAAATGAACACAGATTCGTAACCACTGGCAAGGTACTCTTACTGAACTACTTTACAGACATTACACTTTACCGATTGAATTTATACAAATTTTTAAATTTTATATGCACATTTCGTTGAAGCAAATTTTCCCAGGCTCCCCACATGACATTTCACTTGATAATTTTTCTAGTAATAATTATTGGAAAGGCAACCGTATTGATCCACTTTCCAGGCTCCATTTTATTCGATTTGATATTTACAAATTTTTATTCTTTATTATTAAAATTAGGTGGGTGATTTCTTTCTTAAATGTGTTAGTTATGGAATATTTTGCCGGTTAAGAAATATCGGATAATCTTTCGAATAAGACTACTACACTACTTTGATGTTACTGAATTTCAATTTAAATAACAAAGACACAATCTGCATTACCGACATTTTTTTACTTTTGGTTGAAAACTATAGGCACACTTTAACGGAATAGGGGTTAAAAGCCGAACGTCGATAGGCCGAATATTTAAAGGCTGAATGTCGAAAGGCTGAATGTCGAAAAGCCGAATGGATCGAAAGGCCAACAACGTCGATAGGCCGAATGTCGAAGAGCCGCAAGGGTCGAAAGTCCGAATGAGGAAAGGCCGAAAAGGTCAAAAGACAAAATTTTGAGAGGCCAAATGTGTCGAAAGGCCGAATCTAATTGAAGGGATTAGAGGAGGGGAGGGGAGTATCGGTATCCAAAATAAAAAAATAAAAAATCAAATTTTTCAAATATTATTTTAATTCGTTTTATACCTTAGAGAATGGGACCGCCGCCTTCAACCCCCTCTTTGACAATTTTTTTAAATTCTAACATTCATAGAGACTGGCGCATTTTTGAAAAAATCTCATTTTTTAATAATTACTTGCATACTAAAATAGAGAACTCCCCAAATCCGCTTGGCATTGATCTCTTTGCAAAAGGATGAAAGGAAACCGCTAGAAAAATAATATTTGCGTTTGTATTTATAATAAAAACTCCCTAAAGCCGCTTACCATTAGTACTTTCCGCGCAAAGATGACATGAAATTATGTAGATTCCTTTTGTTTTCATAATATTGTAGTTAATAAAAATTTACTGAGGTCTTCCTTTTCGATGGGGCAGTTTATTTTGTATTTTTCGGTATTTTCTTTTGGAGGATTTTTCCTTTCGGGAAGATGATGGTATTCCAATTTTATGTCATCCTTGCGCGGAAAGGATCAATAATAAGCGGCTTAGGAGAGTTTTTGATGTGAAAACTTCTTTAGCGGCAGGAGTAAGTAAAAAATTGTATAGAAATCGGGTTACGGAAACTAAAGTGCCGAATAAAAAATTTTGCAGGTATGTGTGAATATCGACAAGAACAAAAAATAAATAAAATCTACTCATACACATGCAATATACAACATCATCTAAAAATCTAAAAAAAACCGCCTACTTTAATTTATTTTGTTGTGAAAATATCTGCTATATATGGCCGCAGCAGCAAATGTTTTTGAAAATGAATTACATACGAGCAAAAGGACCACAAATTATGCTTGTGTAGTGTAAAAAAATTAAATGGAAATAGTGAGCTGTGAAAATTGCCGAATAGTAAAATCGGTTACTGTTTCTGGGTTTATCGTGCGGTGAATCGAACTATGAGCGGCCAAATCCCTTCATGAGGTATAGTGCCAGCGGAAGAAGAACAAATAAAAAAAGTGGTAAGTGAGACGTGGAAAGTGGGAAATGGAAAGTAAGATATAGAAAGTATGAGTGGAAAGTTAGAAATAGATAGTGAAAAGTGCAAAGTGTTAAGTAGAAAGTGAAAAGTGGAAAATAGAAGTGGAAAGAGAGGAGTGGAAAAAGGGGCTTGAGAAGTTGAAAGTAAGTAGCAAAAAGTGAGATATGGCAAGTGAGAAGTGGAAAGTAAGGTGTCGAAACTGACATTTAGAAACTGATAAGAAGAAAGTGGCAAGTGGGAAGTCGAAAGGGAAATGTGAAAAGTGAGAAATCCAATGTGAGCAGTGGAAGTAGAAAAATGAAGAATATGGGAACTGCATCGAATCTCATAAATTTCCGCTCGAGCGCTGAATGCGGTTATTTTCTAATACCCCTTCGGCCATATTCACATGAGCCACACAAGTTAAAATATTTCAAAACGCAGAACGTGTTTAATACCATCTATTAATTTTCCGAAATTGTGGATGCAGAGATGTCCGATCATGTGCTTGAGTGGTGTGGTTTTTCGAATCTTAATACGTATTCAAAACAATTTCAAACTTATTGATGCAACCCGTACGAATTAAGATTTCTTATTATTATATTCCACTCAACTTTGTTCGAAATAATTTTCTATTTGCAGTTTTATAAGCTTTTGTTTTACTTACAATGTTGATTTAGTTCAAATCTTGCTTTGAAGTCAATTTTGATCCACTTCTTGATAACTTTTCGATTTCGAATTTCCAAATTTTGCACCTGCATTAAAGGCTAGTAAGGATTAGTAAAAAACTAGATTAGTGAAATTACCCCCCCCCCCCCCTCAAGCACATTGTCGAAAATCTCTCACATTTTCACAATTTCGGAAATTCTCAAGTTTTAAATTTCGTAAAATTATTTGAGCGACAGTGAAAACTCTTAAATAATGAAATTTTCTTGTACTTTAAAAATTTTCACAATTTTAGAAAATTCTTTATTCAGGTTGGGCATTTTTCTAGTTTTACTCATATGGACTTCATCGATGTGCTTTAATTTGTTTTAAATTCGTAACGAAATTAATAAAACCACCACAGAAATTTTTTGAGTGTTAGTGGAAATACTTAAGTTTTAGAATATTCTAGTATGAGTCATATCGATATAATCGAAGTGGTTTAATCACTTATTTAAATTTAAAAATTGTTCCAACCAGTACTCAAGATCCAAAATCTGCAAGATTTATACAATTTGAAAGATTCTTGACTGGCAGTGAAAATTCTCAAATTTTAAAATTTTGTAAAGTTTGGCCAGTACGTGTCAAATAGTTTCGATTGAATCTATTTTAAATTCATATCTAGATTAGTAAAACGACCCTTCCACTCATGTACACATGTTCGGAAATCTCTGAGACTGGGTACATTCTGCTACGACAACTATTGGCAACATGTTGGATAAAATCAATGCGTCAACGTACATGAATGCAGAATGCACATGATACATTCAAAATTTCATGCCAATAAGATAGATTAAATGTCAATTTTTTAAATCGGTAGATTTTGAATGCCAATATGAATGATAGTGAAAATGCTCAAGGTTTGAATTAATATTCTAGTACATATAATTCATATGGGTTGCGTCCATACGGTCGAAGTCATTTCCACAATTCCGGAACATCCTCTGAGTTATATTCTCAAATTTTGCTTTTTTTAGTTTGGTTCGATTCAGTTTAATAAACATATTTACATTAGACAAACAATCTTCCCACTCAAGAATACGATCAGAAAGCTCTGAAATTTCCACAATATTGAAAAATTATTTTAGTGATAGTAAAGATGCTCAAATCTAAGTGGTATTGCGGGTTGCTTCCTTTTTCTTATGGTCGAAGTGGTTTGAAAATAATTTGGGGTTATAAAAATCACTATATAACCACATCATATGTACAAGAGCGAAAATCTCTCAGATTTCCACATTTTTGGAAAGTTATTTGAATGATAGTATGAAGAGGCGCAGGCTTTATATATTCTAGTTTGGCTCATTCGGGTCAAATCGATATGATCAAATTTGTTTTGAATACTCTTGCAAGCAATTTTAAATTTACATGATTTTCCAAATTTTAGAAAATTTTTACAGGGAAAGTAAAAACGCCCAAATTTGAAATATTGTAATTTGTGACGTATATTGAGTTCGATATTCTTGAATTAGTCCTAAACACGTATTTAGATTTAGCTCAAATTTTGAAATTTTCTAGTTTGGTTCGTACGAGTCACATCGATGTGCTTCAATCTGTTTTAAATAAATATTTAAATTAGAAAAAAATGCTTCCATTGATGCGTATCATCGGAAAGCTCTGAGATGTCCACAATTTCGGAAATTTATTTAAGGGGGATAGTGAAAACGATCAAAATGCTCGTGCGGTTCACATTGATATGGTCGAAGTGGCTCTTAATACTTTTGCAGGCGATTGTAAATGTTCGAGATTTCTACAATCAATTCCACAAATTTTTTTAAGCGAATTTAAAAACAATAAATTTTTGAAATATTTTAATTTCGGTCGTAAGGTTCGCATCGATATGGTGCAGTCGGTTTTAAATGCTTATTTAGATTAGTAAAATAACCGCCTACTCATGCACACGAACAGAAATCCTGAGATTTCAACAATTTCCGAAAATTAATTAAGTGATAATGAAGACGCTCTTGGTAAAGATTGGAAATATCTGGAGTGACAGTGAAAACGAAATTTGGAAATATCTGGAGTGACAGTGCATCGATAAGCTTGAATCGGTTTTAAATACGTCTTTAGGTTAGTAAAGCTACCCTCCTCTTGCTCATTTCGTTGTTGTAAAATCTCTGAGATTTCCACAATATCGGAGAATTATTCAAGTGATAGTGAAAACGACAATGAAGACTCTTTTGTTTTAAAATATTCTAGTTTGGCTCGTACGGGTTCACCGATATATGCATATACACATTGCCTTCCCTTTCACCACCACATTTCAGCAAACATAAACCACTCTGAGAATCGGAAAATATTACTATTTTCCTTTCCTCTTCATTTACAGCCCGTTTAATTCCTTCAAACATTCCAATCAGTTCAGCGTTCATTATACAGATGCTTAAGGAATAAAACAACCTAAAAATTTGAAAATGCATAGTCAAGCTAAACAGAAAATTTTCCTTCAATTGTAATAAAAATTTTACGTAATATTTCAGAGAGTGGCAGAAAGTGGTCAATTTAGGGAACTGGTCAAAATATATAGGGGCTACTTTTCGAAGTTTTAGAGTATTTCTCATTTCCGTTCACCACGATATTACACCTAATAAACGGATTACGGAACAATAAATGCTCGTTCTTGAAAATTACCTGATGCATTTAAAAAATTTAATTTAATTCGTCTCTAAAATACACCTGCCAAGTATGTTTGTGTTGTGTTGTTTCTTAGTTTATAAACTGAAAAAATTATTTAGTACATAACTATACAGCCCCGTGAAAAACGACAAGAAAACGAGTCCGACAAAGGAACTAATTCAGAAAACATTTAGGCCCGAATTTATAGTCGTAACTAATGCTATTGCTATAGCAACGATTTTCGAAAATCATTTTAAAATCATGTATAAAATTCGATACGAATTTCGAATTTACTTTCTTGTCTTGGGTATATTGTAGCAACGTTTATAGTGATGGATTTTGATCACTATAACCATTGTTACATTACAAATAAATCTTATAGTGAGGTTTATAAATACGAAAACTGCTACTATAACAGTTGTTATAGTTGTAGCAACGACTATAAATTCGGGCCTTAATTTTGTTAGTTCATTAGCTGAAAAATATCAAAAACCGTGAAATACGTTTTTGCGTTTCGAAAAGGACTTTAATTTTGGGGACGGTGGTAGTGTCCTACGAGGTTAAAAGAGCATATTTAGCAGCGGGAAATATCGCTATGCGTCAGGTTTAATGAGAAAACCCAGAAAAATAGGAAACACTTGATTTAAATCATTGCCAATATTGTAAGAACGGTACTAACTCGCAGTTGCAATTAAATCTACATATGTATGTGTATGTTTAAAATGTTTCTGAATTTATTTTCACATTCATTTTATAAGGATTCATTGAGTAGGAAAATAAATGTTTAAACAAGCATTTAATTATAACTGCGACTTAGTATCGTTAGTTTGTCGAGTCCTATCGCAGCGATAGGACTCTCGCAACTGCGAGATAAATAGTTCCAGTAAGGATAAAGGGAATAAATTTTGTGCCACTCCAAATAACTTAATCTAACTCACTGAATTTTTATTATTTATAGAATTCATAAAATGTATAAGATTTATATCTACAGAATTTATTGAATTTATAAAATTTATAAAAATTAAAAAAAATTTCAAAACATTTGAATTTTTAAAATTTATAGAACTGACAGACTTGAATGATGATGCCGCTTTGCTTTGTTCACCAGGGCATCTATCATGTTCTTTTCGACCCGCTTCAACTTTCTTATTATGAATTCCGCTATCGAAAAGGCTACAAACGCATTCATTTAATAACGTTTGTCAATGTACGCGGCATTATTTTGAGACTAGTTTTGATTTTAGTTCGCGGCGGAAATCATGATAGGATTCCTGGTTTTCAATTTCAATTTTCAATTAAACAATTAGAGTCGGTAAAGTTCGTCCTCCAAATCCAAAATAGAATAACTTTTGACTTTTTAACCCAAAATTGTATCGTAATTTAAATACTGAACGAATAGTTCTCAGGCCTATTGAAGAGACTTGAAATGATTAAGTAGTTCCATTGCAGGTTTTCACATAATTCTTTTGCGAATTAAGCGTGAACTCGCCCGTTGATTTTTTTCTTTTCTTTTAGACTTTTATACAAAACCTTAAATCACATAAATTTACAATTGAAATTAAATTTATTTTGGCAACATATGTAATTAATAATTATTAATTCATATTGGCATATTTGTATTTTCGAGTATATCTAATTTTAAGCCTTTCTTTCTATAAAGAATAATTTTACGCGAACACATTTAGCATATAATTACTTATAAGAAGAGGATATATATAATTACTTGTGTTTATAATTACATATAATTACTTACCCGTGAAATGTTACGGGTAATTAATAACAATCATTTCCTGAACTTGACTAAATTTTCTCACGAAACCAAAAATTAGATGAACCTATAATTTTTTTGTCAACTTTGAAATCATTCTGACCGAGACTTTCTTATACAAATCAGAAACTAGATTTATAAATCTAAACCTTTATGATGCATTTCATAGGACTCGTGAAACTCGTGACGGAGGTGGTATGTCAAAATTTATCATAGACTTTTAATTTTCTAAAACTGAAATTATTGTTGAGAATAAGTAGCTATTTAGTTCTATATTCTAAACTACTAAATTTACATGTTACAGCTGTCTACAAACCTGAATATGCTAGAAAATATTACATATAATTTTAAAAACGAAATAATAGTGGGTGACTTCAACCAAAATTTGCTAGATGGTTCGGAAACTCAAATACTTAACTACAAATTGAACGTATGTACTTATAAATAACTATTTTTTATAAACAAATTAACGATTAATTTGCCATCCGCATTACCGAAAATTCACGTACTGCATGCTTTTATATTACTAGAGGGACGAGATTTTGTAGTAATGATAAAAATTCTTTAAATTTAGAAATTTTTTAAACGCTATTAATTATAACAATCCTATAAAATTCAATAAGTTCTACAAATTCTGTAAAGTTTAAAAATCCAATAAGTTAAATCCTATAGATACTGTAAATTTGATAAGATTTAATATGTCTATAAGCTCTATAAAATTTTAGATTTTAAGAGTTTTATAAATTCTTTAAAATTTATAAATTGTATAAATTTTATGAATAATATAAATTCTTCCCATTCTGCAGTTTCAAGTGTGTTTCTTTAATAAATTCTAAAAACTTAAATTTTACTTCTTTTATAAATAGAAAATTCGATAAATCCTATAAACTTTAACAATTCTATAAATTCAATAATTTCTATAAATTTTATAAATTTAATAATTTCTATGAATAAAGTTTAAAAATTCGGTAAATGTTTTAAATTCTACAAATCTCATAAATTCTTTAGTTCTTATAAACTTTGAAAATCTAATAAATTCCATAAATTATCTAAATTCTACAAGGTCTATAAATATTATAATTTCTAATATGTTTATAAACTTTATAAATTCTATAAATTTTATGAATTTTACGAATTAAATCAATACTCTAAGTTATATAAACTAGACAAATACTATAAAATTTATAGATTCTATGAATTCTATAAATTGTTTCAAGTCTGTCAGTTCTATAAATTATACAAACACAAATTTTATTTATGTATTCCACAAAAATCCATTGTAAATTCTTTCAATTTTACAAATTTTATAAATTCAAAAATTAAATCCGATGAACTTTTATGAATAATTTGATAGACTTAATGGATAAAGTTATAAAATTCAGTAAGTTCTTTAAATTTCACAAATCTCTAAATTATTTTGTTCTTATAAGTAAAATAAATTCTATAAATTTTTTAAGTTCTATAAAGTTTTGAAATATTATAAATGTTAATATGTTTATAAAACCTATAAATATTGAAGATTTTATAAATTAAATCAATTCTACAATTTAAATATACTCCACAAATTCTATAAATTTTATAGATTCAATGGGTTCTATAATTGTTCAAGTCTTTCAGTTCTATAAATTTTTCAAACTCCAATTTGACTTATTTTAAAAATTCAATAAATCCTATAAATTCTACAAATTTTAGTATTTTTAAAAATTCCTTAATTTTTATAATTTTTAGTTTCAAAATTTTTTTTGAATTCTGTAAATCTTATAAATTATACTAATTCGGAAAAACGAGCAAATTTGTCATAGTAGAAAATAAAATGAATTAACAAAATTAATGTTTTTTCAATTTTGAACGTTTTGCTGTCACAAATTTAATTAAAAAGCCTAATCACTAATTTTCTTAGCGATAAATCAATAAAAGGATTTTAAGGAATTTTGTAGATACAATTTTGCATCGTCACCAGCGATATGTTTATTTTTTTCATTTTTGAACAACTGATCAAATCATATATTTTTTGTTGAAAGAACATTCCCGCAATGAGCGTTCTGGACCAAGGGACAAAATTATTGAATTCATCAATTAAATCATCGCTTTCCGAGCTTGAATTCGTCTCATTAAATTTATAACTGGAATTGGATGACGAGAAAGTTTCTGAATTTGTTTTTGTGTATTTTAGAGGCGGATCAAATTAAATATGTAAATGCATATGGTAATTATCAGGGAAGAGCATTTATTGTTTCGTAATTCGTTTATTAAAGTGTCATATCATAGTGAACGTAAATGAGAAATACTCTTAAAGTTCCTAAAGTAGCCACTTCTTGATTTTGAACCTTGTCAGTCTCTGAAATGTTACGTATACATACTTTTTTGTTACAATTGAAGAAAAGTTTTCTTTTTAGCCTGACTTTGAATTTTCAAATTATTAGATTATTTTATTCTTTAAACTAACCACCTTCATAGATTAACCAACGTTCCTGGATCGTTTGAATAGCGACTTTAAAGAAGTATCCATGAATATAGTTTTTTTTAGTACAACAAAGAGTATAACGAATTACATAAAATTATGTTGAAATTACTTAAATTAGTGTGAAAAATGGAAATTATTAATTCCGGAATAATCGAAACCAAAATATAGGTCGGAATTCCAGAATCCCAGAGTTCCGGAATTGCATGCCCTATAGAAACGATACAGTAATTGGAAATGTTTGCCGTAACAAGATAAATTTTAATATTTGTAACGAAATTTCATTTAAAGAATCGTTCCGAATAAATTATAATCATGCAGAATATATTTTACAAAATGTCGGGGATGTAATTAGGCACAAAACCACAAAAAATAAAGCGCCAATAAAACAAATGTTACTATGCCTTCATTGGCTTGGCAATGGATGTCAATATCATGGTGTAGGTACTACATATGGCGTTACTAAGGGGACAGTATGCACCACAGTATATCGCGTTTGTAACGTAATAGTGAAACATATTTGTGGCTTTGTTGGTCAAACATCATCAATATTGATACACCATCAAATAGTAAGGCAATGTTTGTGAATAGACACGGAAACCATTTATTAAATGTTAATGATGATTTGCGGAAAGAGCAATTTATTTTATGACGTTAACGCCAAATAACCCGGAAGCGTGCATGATTCTCGGGTTTGGCGTAACACAGCAATATTTAACAAGCGGCTAATTTCTGTATCATGACACAGGCGAATGAATAAGAAAAATTGTTGAATAAAATTAAGAACACTTTGTTTTTATTGTGAATCGAATAAAGTAAATTTTATCTAGTTGGCCATGAAAAAAAAAACACATTAACGGGCAAGTGTATATTTGCTTTGAATTCTACGGAAAATTTGCTAACTGTTCATTGTACAGAAATGATTATCAGTTAGCAATTAATATTGGGCGTGTTTTTTTTAATGTCGGAGAAATAAGAGAGATCAGATAGATAATACATCGGAGAAATCCGATAAATATTTTCTCTGATTTATCCGAGAAAAATAAATGATAGTTTTGTTAGCGCCGTAGAAATTAAACGTCAGTTTAAGATTGGCAAATAAATATTAGCGTGCACTTTTTATTTCAAATAAATGTCTGTCAAAAAGCAATCTGAACTTTTTTTCAGAGAAAAAAGATTCAATTTTAAAATTATCCGAGAGTAAAAAAAAACGACACAGAGAAATACATTTTTCCTCGGATACATATATATATCATATATATGAAACTATTAATTTACATCTAATATTAAAATTAAATTAAATTAAATTTACAATTTAGCAATATTGGAAATTCTTCTGGATTTTATATGTTTTCTGTATAAAAATTGTGTAAAATTGTTCTAGGAAAATAAAAGAAATAAAAAATAAAAAAATATAGAATTTAAGAAACTTTTTGGATTTTTAGACTTTATGGAATTCATAGAATTTATAATATTTAGAGAATTTAATGAATTTAGAGAATTCCAAACTTATTGAATTTATAAAATTTATAAAAATCAAAATTTTGTTAGGAACATGTAGAATGTAAATAAGTCAAATTTGACTTTGTATAATTTATAGAACTTACAGACCTGAATAATATATAGAACCCATAGAATCTATAACATTTAAAGAATTTATAGATGTTAAAAATATATTAGAATTTATAATATTTATAGAATTTACAGAATTTATAAGAAATGAAGAATTTATGAGATTTGCAGGATGTAAAGAACTTACTGAGTTTTAAAATTTTATACATAGGATTTATAGAAATATTCATAAAATTTATAGAAATTTGTAGATTTTATGGAATTTATAAAATTCATAAAATTTAAAGAGTATAGGCACAGTCATTTAGACGTTCGAGGAGAGAGCATATTTATACGATTTATAGAATTTAAGAAACTAGTTGGATTTTTAGACTTTATAAAATTTGTAGAATTTACTGACCTTATTACTATAATTTATTGCGTTTAAAGAATTTAAAATTTTCAGAATTTTATATACATAATTACTACAAATTCTATATTTTTGTTATTTTTTAAAATTGTGTGTAAGTCCTTCAATTTTAAAAATTGTGTATATCATAATAGTAACTGCGATTTAGTATCGTTCGTACATAGTATTAGCAATGATTATAAAAATATCTAATATTTAATAAATTTGTTGTTTTTTTGTAAAAATATGTTGACATTTAATTTTTTTTAATATATTATTTAAATAAAATAAATTCGGGAATCGAGAACATTTGAATTCGATAATTCCGGAATTAGTTTTTGGCCAAAAATTTGATGCCCTAGTAGTCATTTAAAATACAGAATCTAATTAGGAAATGTTCATCTAACTTAAACACTCAGTTTGACTTTTCATATCTAAACCGCGTGTTAAAACTTGTAGTAAGTAAATTTTTTAACTCAATTTTTTTGCTTCCCATATACATACTTAATATATGTACAACTTGACACTGCATGTTACTGTTTTTGTCACCAAAAACAACAACAACAAAAAAGTTAATATTTATATATTAAGTACAAAAAACGATAAATTTCCATTTAAAAAATATTTTCACTTCATAAGAGACAAGCGGGAGTGTTTTTTGCAAGCTACATTTTTAATATGTACTCTCGCTAGACATTTTTTTTCTCTCACAGTCATGATAGTTTTTTTCATTTTAGTTTAGATTTTTATTTTATTATGTCAACTTGTAATATGTATGCATATTATATGTGAAATAACAACACTATGCTTTGTAATATAGAACATAGTTAAACTGTAAATAGCATTCAAATATTTGAAATTTTATGTTTAGACAAAAAAATTGTTTCTAAGCATGATGCTGCTCTAGACGATATTCAAACAAATTTTTTTGCGAATGGTTTTGAGGTATTTACAAAAACTTAATGCCCGCTAAAATGTTGACCGAATATAATTAGGCAATACATTGTAAACAATATTAGTAGTATTCCATCTTAATTAAAAATCCAAACATAAACACCAATTTTCTTATTTTCATTTCATTAAAATTTTGTGCATACAATTCCAACTACTTTCGAACAAAATAGTTTCTAAATAATTAATTTTTTGATTTAAATTAAAAAAATTAATTTTTTATTTCATTCAAATGATACACAAGAAATTCAAGAGACCCAAATATTTTATGTTTGCATCTTTTAGATCTTTCCGGGTAATACAAATAAAACAAAGTGTAAACAATCAGAATTGAAATACATAACTGGAAAATCTAAATTGAAATCAGAAACTTCTTTTTTCGGATAGTAGAATATTCTTATACTATATACAAATAATAACAATAATAATAGTAAACTACTCTGCTACTATGTGTATTTTATGCGCTGTACATCTAGAGGAAGCTCTGAATGGCAAAAGTGGGAAAATAACATACAGAAACTTAATAAATAAATAAACAAGTTGGATAAAATGCTATAAAACAAATGGAAAGGAAAACAGTTTTACTAAAGTGAAACCAAATAAAAAAAAATAAACTTGAAGCTTTTTAAATTCGCTCGTTTTGTTGTTTAATTTTAAGTTCATGTACAATCCATAAAACAAAATTTGTTAAAGTTGGATACTGTATACGTAGAGCTATATATAATAGAGATACGGTGTATCAGACTGGAATTGTTTTAAATATTTTATTAGTGTCGTCCCGTTTTTTTATTTGCTACTTTTTTTTAATAAATCTGCGAATAACTAAAAAATTCTTACACTATCCAAGTCGAGGTATGTATATAGGTTGAAAACATAGATATTTTGGCAATTTTTGGGGTTTTGTGTAATGTGGCACTTTTAGTTGTAAAAAAAAAAAAAAAAAACGGAATAATAATCACTCTCAGTTCTCTGTAACCGCGTCTTAATCGTAATATGCGAACGTGATACGTGGTCCACCCATAGATCGTTTTTCTATGTGTCGATCTGTTTGTTAGAATTAATTTATTAATATATATCCTTGTTTACCTGTCAACCGAATTCCCTATGTGGCCGTATACTCGGTTCAATTACAAAGCGGATCACATATAAAAATTCTGCGAAAATTGAAACCGTCTCAATCGAAAAAATTGAGGCTAAATTAGAAAAACTTGAAGAATATTGGCAACAATTTACAAATCTCGAAGATGGAATTGCAGAAATTCCAAATTCTGAATCAAAGTTTGATCAATTTGAAGAAGAATATTTCATTTGTAAAGCTTGTAAGGTTCTGTAGACAGTAATATTATTTGTTTTATGAGAATTGTGCAGAGCTTTATGAGCTTTTAAGTCCCGAATAATCTAGAAACAAACAACGGTTAAATAGTCACAAGTAATACATTTATAAATTTAACTTTAAATTGTGGCAATTTGAATTATTTCAATTTAATATGTTGTTGTTGTCAAAATCCTAAATGGACGTTGTTGTTGTCAAATTTATTAAAATTTCAAATATTAAGGATTTTAGTAAATTATACATCAATAAAAAAATGTTAGGTTCTGTAGACAGTAATATTATGTGTATTATGAAAATTGTGCAGAGCTTTATGAGCTTTTAAGCCCCGAATAATTTAGAAACAAACTACGATTAAATAATAACAAGTAATAAAATAATTAATTTACCTTCAGATTGCAGCAATTTGAATTAAACCAATTTAATATGTTGTTGTTGTCAAAATCCTAAATGGACGTTGTTGTTGTCAAATTTATTAAAATTTCAAATATTAATGATTTTAGTGAATTATAAATCAATAACAAAATTTTAGGTTCTGTAGACAGTAATTTTAAATATAATGAAAAATAACAAAATATTAAAATTAAAAATGTTTCGACAACAACTCCAAATGACGAATAGCCCCAAATTAGAAAATTTTCAAAAGTGATTTGATTGTAAGTGTTTTTGATCTGGCCACAGTTCCTTAGGTTGACGCAGCCAAGTTGGTCCCTTCCACCAAAGTTAAAAATTGACCAACAGCGATGGTAGCATGCCTCGGCTAGCGCAATCCGCAGGATTGTCCTTTGTAGGTACATAGCGCCAATTTATTTTGGACGTGGTTTCCAAAATTTCTGGCGTTCTGTTTGCGACGTATCTTTTCTACGTTCGAGGATGGGATGATAGCTACCATAGTACATTTGCGGAATCAGCCCAGTTGAACACATCAATATTTGAACATTGTAGTGATTGTGCGACTGTTCTCATCAGCCTGGTCAATAGAAGAGCCGCACATAATTCAAGACTTGGTATTGAAACCTGTTTTATAGGTGCGACTTTAGTCTTCGAGGTTATGTTAATCGTTTCGTAGGTTCCATCTTTTTTTTTAGTTCTAGCAAAAATTACGGCAGAGTATGCATATTCTGACGCATCTGAAAACCCATGCAACTGAACATTCGAATCTTCCGTCTGCAGCCATCGAGGTATGGCGATTTTTTCTAATTGCACGAATTCTTCTCGTAGAGCTATCCATTTCTTCAAAATAGTTGCGGGTAGCGGATCATCCCACTGTAAGTTGAGTAACCATAGAGATTGGAAAAGAATTTTGACCATAACTGTAGATGGAGAGAGCCACTCGATGGGATCAACAATTTTAGATGCTTCAGATAACATCTCTCGTTTGGTTGCTGATGATTTTGATGCCATTGAACTTTAAAATGAAAACTGTCAAATTGGGGATTCCATTCTAGCCCTAATAACTTCACTGATCGGGTTCCTTCATGAATTTCAATAGGAGATAATTCTTGGTCATCTAATGGGATGGAATTGAGTAATGTCGGGTAATTTGTGATCCATTTTCTAAGTTTGAAACATCCGGAATTTAATATGTTAATGACTTGATCTTTTAATTCGTGTGCTTCTTGTTCGGTGTTGGGCCCTGTCATTAAGTCATCGATATAAAAATTTTCTCGAACAACTTTAGATGCTATTGCGTATTGATCTTGGAATTCCTCTGCTAATTTGATCAGAGTTTTTGTTGCTAGATATGGGGCAGAAGCGGTTCCGTATGTTACAGTTACTAATCTATAATGGTCTAGCGGAGCTAATGGATTTTCCCTCCACACAATTCTTTGGTATTCGGTATCTGTTTGGTTGAAGCTAATCTGGCGGTACATTTTTTCTATGCCCACGGTGAAAACAAAAGGATGTTTGCGGAACCGTAGAAGAATTGCATATAAATTATCGTGTACGGTGGGTCCCACCAACAGGTTATCATTCAAAGATATTTTACTCGACGTTTTCCAAGAACCATCAAAGAGTACCCGCACTTTTGTGGTGGTACTTGATAGTTTTATTACGGCATGGTCCGGTAGGTAGAATGAAATTTTTGGATCGATATTAATTTCATCTGGTGGAATGGGTTTCATATATCCCAATGATATATATTCACGCATAAAAGTGACATACGAATCTCGCAGACTTGGGTCCCGTTGCAATCGATTTTCCATAGAGAAAAAACGCCGTTTTGCTGTGTTCACTGAATCTCCCAATTCGCCTTTGTTAGGTTTGAAAGGAAGGTTGACTATAAATCTGCCGTCGGATGCACGGGTGTGGCACTCCTCAAATTGTTTCTCACATAATTTTTCATCACTGGTTAAATGCTTGATTGATGGAATTTCCTCGGTTTCCCAAAACTGTTGTAATGACTGATTAACGTCTATTTTAGTCAATAAACTTACAGTTGAAGCGCATTGAATTTGATCATGATGAACATTACCGGCAACGACCCAGCCAAATATACTGTTTTGTGCGATAGGTACTCCTGGGCTCCCATATATTTTGCCGTCTGTGATGATACCGAAAAAATGGTCGACTCCGATTAGAATGTCGATAGTACTACTCTCGTTATAGTGGGGATCAGCAAGTCGAATTGATTTCAGATGATTCCAAAATGTTGGATGGAAACTGGTTGATGGTAATGGTAAAGCCACATTGGCTAATATGAGAGCTCTGACGAGAATTTGGGCCTTTGGATCACATCGAGATATAATATCTAGACTGGTGGCTTCTCTAGAAATTCCGGCTGCTGAGGAGCCAACTCCAATAATTTTAACATTGGCTTTCTGTTTAGCCAAAGCTAGGCGTTTAACACACGCCTCGGTCACAAAAGAAGCCTGTGACCCGGAGTCCAATAACACTCGGCAGGTTTGCATTTGCCCAGAAGCATCTTTCACGTACACTAGCGCGGTAGGTAAAAGTGATTGACTATGATTAGGGTTGGGTTCTAATGGTATATTTGCTTCGTATACGGTGGCAACATGTTGTTCTTGGGCGCTTTCAGCTAGAAACTGATTGATTGGTGGTAAATGGTTCTCGGTTTGTGGTATTTTGATTGATGTCATATACTCGGTTGATGGTGAATTCATTGGAAATGTGTTGAGTGTTGAAATAGTTTTGGTTAACAGTGAATTGGTTGTAGGTGTGTTGAATGTTGAAATAGTTTTAGTTAATAGAGAACTAGTTGGAGGTGTGTTGATTGAGTAAATTCTTTCGGTTGATGACGAATTGACTGGACATAAATCGTGTGTGCCTGGTAACGTGTTGGGTGATGAGATATTTTTGATTGGTGGTGAATTTATTGGCACTATGTTAAGTGGTAAAATATTTGCGGTAAGGGCTGATTGAACACTGGAGCTTGGTTGCGACGCTGCTTCGGTCGGCTTGGGAGAATTTGGCAAATGAAGCAGGCTGTTGTGTCGTTTATTACAAATTTGGTAAGATCTCTTAGAGCGACATGATTGTACGGGATGTGAATCACTAAGACAATTGTAGCAGCGGGAATTTTTGGTGAATGTAGGATCTTCTCTGTGCAATGCTCATATCTTTAAATTTGGTACATTGATATAGCATATCGCCCGCTTCGTGGCAATAACTCCTATCTGCAATTTTTGCATAAATGAGATTTTGACGTAGAAATACGGGAATATAGAGTACGTATCTATGTACACATGTAAGTTTAATATACAGAAACAGAAAAAAAAATTTCATAGATAAAACTATTACTTCTATAAAGGCAGCCCATACAAATAAGAAACAGTTTTTCTCGTTTCCTGAAAAATACAATTTTTTCAGATAGGAGTTCTTGCCACGAAGCGGGCGATATGACGGTATTACACATAGGACAATTTATTACATAACTTGGTATTGCCAGGTACGTTCGCCGTACACTGGGTGCTATTCGTACTGCCGGTTTGCACACAATTTCTTGTATTCCTTCAAGGGTATCTGCTCGGGTGAGAAGACAATCTATAAGATCTTAAATCTTAGGATATTCAATTTTGGATGATTCGTGTTGCCAGAACTGTCTACTTTGGTCGTCTAGTTTATTGATAACAATATAAATCAGCCAAGGGTCTCTTGCCTCGCCTTGTGATCCCACTGCCTTTAGCCCTCTAATGATTTCTTCTGTTGTATTAGCCAACTTTCTAATATTAGATGAATTAATGCGTGCAATGGATGGTTGATTGAAAAAAGTTTCGATATAACTATAAATGGTGGTTTTTTTCTTATCATATCTTTTGCTCAGGATTTGGTATGCCTCAATATAGTTAGCGTCGGTTACGCTTAAATGCCTAATCAAACCCAACGGTTCTCCCTTTAACAAGCTCTTTAAATATTGTAATTTTTGAGCTGCTGCCAGAGATACCTTTTCGTGCACAGAACTATTAAATAAGTCGAAAAAGCTTTGCCACTCCTGGTAATCCCCTTGAAATATTGGAATATGTAGCCGGGGTAGCTTGGTTTCGATAGCTGATACTTGGAATGACCCTTCTTCGTTCTGTACGGAGGTATTTAATTGATTTGCATGGAAATGTCGAATGGAAGCAGTTAATAAAGCAACTGCACGGTAATATGATTCGTCAAAGTCATCGGTGTGAGACTCAGCGGTAGCATCTACTTCAAACATATCACTTTCGACTTTTGCAAATTCATTCCACAGAGCATGCGTTTTATCTAAGCGTGCTTTTATTTCTTCATGCGTGGTATTAGCTTTAATAGCTTCAGCAAATACAACTTTTTGGGTCATTTGACCTTTAATAACCGATCGACGTTTTTTAAGAGCATCCATAATGTACAACGATTGAAAAAATTAGTTCGGATTAATAGTCAAGAATATCAAGCGAAATTTTCACCAAACAAAAAAAGAAACAATATAACGTCCCTCTAGTAATGAAACTGCGTATAAGAAAAATGGCCGTTTTAAAATAATTCGCATTGAAATGTTTATTGAAAAAACTTTTTGAAATAAAATCTTTTATTTTATAGAAAATTTATTTTTCTATGAAATAAAAAATTTTATTTTAAAAAGTTTTTTCTAAAAACATTTAAATGCGAATTATTTTAAAACGGCCATTTTTCTTATACGCTGTTTCATTACTAGAGGGACGATAATATGTATGCGAGAAAAAAAAATTAAATTATGCCACACAAATTTTTCACAAATTTACCGAAATAATTAAGAAAACTGTTGATTGAATTTAATTCACTAATATTTATTTATTCACTCAAAAATTAATTGGTAGGTAATAAAAAGAATAAAAATACTTAAATTTTCCAAATGGCGTTCCCACGCTGGTGTTGAATGAATTTCTTCGATCCGGCTCGAAGGACCAATGAACGATGTGGACTGTATGAATTTTAAATAAAATGGTAGGTTTTTTATTAGTTTAAATAAAACAACACAACTCCGATATTCCAATAAAAAATTATCTTGATTCCTCGATGGTCCGTGAGATAAGAGACCGAATTATAATTTTTTTATTTTCAACTTGACATAATTTTTGTTATAACAAAGCTGAGCTTTAAAGCTCTTACAAAAACTGCTAATAATAAATACATATACTAACAACGTAATTTCTTAAGCGTGTGCAACCAAATATATTAATTCTATTACGATTTTGGTTTGCGTTAAATACAAATTTTGACATTTACAAATTACGTGATAGTTTTGTTTACATTTGATGTTTATAAACTAAGTTAAGTATATAATTAATAATAATTAAATATTTTATTAAATAGTAACAATAGAATTCATATTTTTATTTGATTTCAGGTATCTTTGAAGTAATTTGATACATTATATAATACAAAGGTAATTATGAAGAATATAATTAAGCTTTTTTTGTTGTTGTTTATTTAATTTTAGATATTGAAGAAACCAACCAAACGTACGTCATCAGACATAATCATTGAAATAATTAATTTAATTTAATTTTAAATACAGATTGAAACTTACCGTCAAAGAAGAAACTCGTTTTGGAAAGAAATCGAAAGGCGAAGAAAATTTTGTTTCTCAAAAAATGGTGCCACATAGTCAAAGAGACAACATTGCTTTAGTAAAAAATAAAATTAAATTAAATTTGCGATTGAGTGAAGCATTTTTTATTTTAATTTTAATTTTTGAAGTTCAAACAGAAATAAATTGGAAATAACCTTCATCAGTTTTCATGGTCCTTTCAGCCGGATCTTCGGCGAAGAATCAGCAAGGCGAATTTTGCGGGTCATCAATTATCAACAAATGTTGACGACATATTGGATTGTTCTACTCAATTTTGAATAGTTGGTAAATAAATTAATTTTTATAAGTGATTAGGAATAAATAATTTGGATAACAATTACTAAAATTTGAATTATTGGTGAATTATTATAGATATTAAATCTATTAGTAAGTGACATTTTTAAAAGATGAAGTGAATTTTTTTAAATTAAACTAGCATTTTCTGGTATATTACGATTTTTATCAAACATGGCCGATCGAGATACGCGAGCTTTGAAACGTACAAGAAAACGCATGAATAAGATATATTATGTGACAAATAGAATGATCACAAGGCGATAGGAAAGGATGTAACAGAAACTGAGAAAAATCTAGAACATCTAGAATCCATAGATGATGTGTGCGTAACATTTGCAACAGAAAACACAATTCGCTTCTTCCTATGGAAATAAATACATGTACACAAATTATAGATGCGGGTAGCGTTGCATCATCCGATTCGCCGCAACAAGGTTCAAGTGCAATGGCAGAATTATGTAATGCAACAGTAGCTCTTAAATACCAATCAATCCTTCCAACAGCATTAGTGAACGTAAAATGCTATGATGGGCCACTGCTTAAGTGTAGAGTCCTTTTAGAATCTAGATCACAAGCCTCGTTTGTATCAGATGCATGCATGTAGGCTCTTTGAAGGCACGAAAAACCCAAACATTGTAATAACAGGTCTAGACACATCAACAGTGACGAGTAGTGGTATTACGAAATTATCATTGTCATCGATTTATGGGTATCAAGCTCAAATAAATATTGATGTCTTAGTCCTTCAAAACATAAATAGAAATAGCTCACTCTCGTCACTACCTCCATTCGTAGATGAATTTGGGATCCTACGAGTCGGGAGACGTTGCCAGAATATGGATTGTAAATATGATAAAGGTCACCAAATTACTCTGCCAGATTCCCACTCCTTGTGAAGATTAATCATTCCCTTCTTCCACAAAAAATATTTCCATCCTGGCCCATTCTTGACATCCTATTTAATCAAACAAAAATTTTGAATTGTTTGCAGCCGTAACCTCATTCGAAGTGAACTGCGAAAGTGTGTGACGCGTGCAAGGCATCTAGCTAAAACAGCAAAGCAATTAATAGCAGGACCCATTCAGTTTGCTTCAAAAAGAGGGAGAGAAGCAAAGTTGACCAAAGGTTACATATCAGTATTCATATGTATGGTGGCGAAAGCAATACATCTCGAGGTTGTTAGCGATTTAACGTCAGAGGCATATAGCAAAGTTGAAACAAATCTGCAAAGATTCCAAAGAGTCCGTGAATTTTTATTTTTTTCAATTATATCTGGTGAATTGGCCAGATTTTACATCATTAAATCTTTTCTGTTAAATCTCTCCCGTCAAAATTATGTCGAAATTACCCGACTAATTATATTTTGTCAAACTTAAAATCGTTTCAACTTTAAAAAACTGTTGTATTTGGTACTATATTTTACACAACAAAGCAACTTGATATAGAAAATCAAATTTGTTTTGATTACAGTCTGTGTGCCCTCCTCAAAACGACATAAATAACTAGATCACATTCCAGTATCAAATTAACTCTCAAAACCAATTTGTCACCCAAAACAAACCGAAACCAAAAAGAAAAAAACCAAAAGTATCAAATTAAATAAAATTTACAAAATAACTGTATATAACATTCCTTATTGGTATAAAGAAATTTCACTTATTGGATTTTATCTTAAAAATACAGATTTTTTTATTTTTTTTGCATCTTATGCACTCTAACAATTTTCGAACTTTATGTACAGACTTGTACATGGTTTATATATAGTATATATGTATACAAAGAGAGCTTTGAAGTATTTTCCCGTTGTGCTCCTTTCCAATAAATTTCAAATCTTAAACTTAAAAGATAAGAACACCGGAAAGGAAATACCTTTATACACCATAGAAAACTTCTTGATTCTTTTAGCACTGTAATGCTATATAATATCAACTAACCGTATTTATACACACACACACCTACACTCAAAGTGATTTTTCTTACGTTCCATCCGTTGTATGTTGTTGTATTTGGCAAAAAAAAAAAAAAAAAGTTTGGAAAATTCGAGAGTAAAAGAAACTTTTATTTTTTGTTATTTTTGATGTTAAAATAATTCAAGAAATTATTCAATTTGTAACTTTTTTTTGTTATCTTCGCCTTCTTATTTTTATCATTGTTGTGTGTGTGTGTGTGAGCTTTTTTTTTGTAATAAAATTTATTAAGAAAAATTATCTTACGATGAAGAAGACGTAGAATTAGAAATAAAATTAGTGAAAGTTATTTAATTGAATTTAACTTTTATTGTTGTTATTGTTATGATGTAGGAGTGTTGGGCCAGGGTGGATTATTATGACAGAAACAATATTTGTTTTATTTGAATTATATAAGTTTGAATGAAAGATGTTTTGGATATTTTATGGCTTGTAAATTTTATTATTCGATTTTCGACTAGAAATAATATAAATCAACATCAGTCTGTGAATAAAATGTGCAACAAAAATAAAAATAAGACATATTTACAAACAGCTAAATCATACATGTTTGTATGTCTTTAATATAATTGTGAATATATATTTCTAACTTATGTACAAGGAACGTGCCCTATCTTATAAATTCTGACTCAGAAGACAAAATTTTCTTGAAATATTATTTTCATTTCATCTTAAGAATTTTGTTTTGTTTGTGTTTTATACATTCTATAAATATATCATTTCATGGTATAGCATTGTAAAATGGATATGCACGAGATATTTCTAAAACATACACACTTCCCAACCAGGGGGTGGGACATACAACAAATAGACAAAAAAGTAGTAAAAAAAAATAACAACAGTTTATGGTAAATATTTACAAATTTTTATATTATGAAGATTAGATTGATTTACGTTTCATACCTTAAGACATGAACAATTTATCTTGTTCTTGACAATTAAATTGGAACGAAGCAGAACAGTAGTAGTAATAATAAACGAAAATTAATTTTCAAGAAAAATTATGGTTTAAAGTTGATAGCGAAATCAGGAGAACAAATTTGGTCAAATTTCATCAGTTCAGACTCTGAATTGAAAAATCAGTTCTTCGATGCCAACCAAACCCAAAATTACCGGCCGGAACGGGAGACAATTTTTTACAAAATTCAAACAAAATTTTTAAACCAAATTAATAGCAATATCGGCGATTAGTATGCCAGGAAGAGCAACCGATTCAAGATATTCCTCTCCAATCACCATTACATCAGAGCCTTCATCGTCAGGGGCTTTAAAAGTAGAAGTACGTGTGTCGAACAAGAGCAAGATATAAGACGCAAGATGTCAAAATGTGCTTATGCTATAGTCTAATAAATGACACGCAAGAGTTACTGGATAGTGCAGGCATCGAGACCAACTACAATACAATCTGCATGAATTAGATGTTAGAATAGTGAAGATAGAACAACTTCATGAAGACAAATTAGTAAACGCCAGAAAATCCAACAAATCATTCTTTATCCATCCAAGAATCCATACTTTACTGAAAATTATTACTCAGCTTTGGAGAATCGCGGTGAAACCTTAAAAGAAGGACAATATGAGAATTAAATTAAAGCGAATCGAAATTCCGCGTTTTTATCGATTTAGAACAATGGTGCATGAAAATGAGGACAATATTGAAACAGTCAAGATGCATTAGTTAAAAAAAACAGTGATTGGGAGTGTAAGAAGGCTAATCAGTCACCTTGAGGCAACAGGTGAGAATTACCAAAATTTTCAAGCATTTTGGAGCCAGATAGATTGGTGACCAGATACCAAAATAACGGCAGCTGGCCACAACACTATTTTTAAGCTTCGCTGCAATTCATTCATAGTCAGTAGGCATAGTCGGTAGGCACAATAAAAACTCTACAGAAAGTGGATGTGTATATTCTTAAAAACTTGGACTTACCCATCACTTAATCAGAAAATTATGTATATTGTTATTTAAATTGTCAGCAAAAAAAATTGGAGCGCTGATTTCAGGCATTAGACACACTCGCTCCCCGTTGTACTGCCAACACCAACAAAGGTTGAGACCCTCCATGTACAAACTAAGAGGGCTGTACCGTTTGTTAACAAAACCAGTAGATACAAGATTGAATGAAGTTCCACATTGGAACGCACCAAATTCGTCAAACAACATAATCTGTATTACATGTGTTTGTAACAGTTCCACGTAAAATGTTCAAACGCTAAACGTTGTTTAGTATGTAAAGAAGCCTATTACATGCTGATGCATACAAACAATACATCACCAAACGAGTCAGTAAAGAAAAGGTTTTCAACAACAACACATCTAATGAACAAGTCGAGAAACCCAACGAGAAAACAGTTAGCCGTGACCATGGTTTACATACCAACCAGCAATATAATAATTGATGAGGCCGCCAAAACGATACACTAGAAAAGGATACAAACATATTTGGAAGTTGGGGCATAAATAGAAGTACAGTTTCCGTGTCCAGATGGCTAGCAACCTTTCGAATAGACCCACGGTTTTCATCAGATTTCTCGATGGAAAAAGGGGCCTTGGTATTACAAAGTATACTGTGTTATAAACGCTTTAATAGTAAACGACGGAGCTATTTAAGGGAGAGAGACAAAATCCCGAGAGTCAAAATCCCTAGAGTTTGAAAAAAATCCCGAGAGTACAAAATCCCGTGTGTACAAAATTCCAGGATACAAAATGCTGAGGATACTAAATCCCGAAAGTATAAAAACCGTATGGTTTAAAATCCCGAAGGCTTATGAAAATTTAAAAATCTAGTAGCACAATTGGTGGAGTTTTCGATACACACGAAAAATCGAACATAGAAAATAGTGATGATATTCCTGAACGAAAATATCCCGAAAAATACAAAGTAAACTACCCCATTGAAAACGAAGACCCCATTAAATTTTTGTTAACTACAATAAGAAAATAAAAAGAAGCTACATAATTTCATGTCATTGCGCGGAATGGACGAATGCTAAGCTGCTTTGGGGAGTTTTCTTTTTTAGTATGTATGTATGTCAATAATTATTAAAAAAACTTAAATTTTTAAAAAATGCTCCAATCTCTATGAATGTTAAAATTTCAAAAAATTGTCAAAGCAGGGGTTTTGGGGCGGAAGACCCCATTCTCTAAGCTAAAACGTATTAAAAAAATATTTCAAAAAAATTGTATTTATAGAAAACTTGATTTTTTAATGGGTCGTAATGATATCCAGTATTTCAAAATCCCGCCCAAAAAAATTCCCTCTTTTCAAAATCCCGGTTTTGCAAAAATAAAAATTCCGGTTTTCAGAAACTCCCGGGTTTTATTTTTATTTTACTTTAAATTAAAATTCTCCTTCACCAGAAAGGACGGCCACCCGAATTTCAAAAAATATGTCTTTCAAAACCAACATTTTGAAAACCGGATTTTTGGAAAACGGGATTTTGAATCAGGACTTATTCCCGGTTACAACATATCACCCTTCGGGGTTTCCTCGAGGTTACGGGATTATGTACCCTCGGGATTTTGTACTTTCAGGATTTTGATTTGCGTGATTTTGTCCCTGCGGATTATGTACCGTGGGATTTTGTCCCTCGGGAATACGTCACCAACCCGCTATTTACATAATCTCCTATGGGCTGATCCAAACTACATCCCATTAAGTAAAGCTTTATTAGGTGCAGGTTATTTTCCTTCTATCTTAATGAACCAAGTTGTAAAATCTTTAAATAAAACACAAAGTTGTAGGAACATTTTTACTGATACATTCAAGGTACACTTCAGCCAAGCTAATCGATCTATTAGGTTAGCTAGGTCGGATATTAAATCAAGCCAAAATCGTTATACAAACTCTAGGAATTTCTGGCGTTTGCGGGGACCAACAATTAACTATACTTCGCTATCTATATATTTCTCTTTTTAAGAATTTACAGAACTTCAAAAAATTTAATTAATTTAAATTCTCTAAAATTTTCAATTTTCTTTACATTTTTAAATTCATTAAATTTTTAACTTTAAATTGTTTCCTAAATTTTCCTTTCTAGAAATAATTTTAAAAAGTATAACATTGAAATAAACATAAAAATTTTAAAAAATTTAAGAAACTTAAGAATCTTCAGATAAAAAATTTAAATAAATGAAACAATTTAATGAATTTAAGGAATATAAAGAACTCAACAAATTTAAAGTATTCAAGATTGTTTAAAATTAAGAGAATTTAAAAAAAAAATTAATTTGAAAGGATTTAGAAAATTTGGAGAATTTAAACAATTTAATAACTTATAAATTACAAAGAATTTAAACTTTATAGTATTTAAAGAAATGAAAAAATTTAAAGAATTTGAAAAATATTTAATAATATTTTATAGAATTCAATAAATTCTAAAGATTTTAAAACGGAAAGAATTAAAAGATTTTTAAAAATTATAAAAATAGGAGTTTTGAAAAGTTAAAGAATATGCTGTTAATTCTTTAAATCCTTTAAATTATTCTCTTTAAGTTTAATTGCCATCTGTTAGGATTTCCTTCTGAAACTACCCTAAAAGGATAGTTGCTGCTTAAACGGATATTTATAAAAACCAGAATACCAGCCCAGAATTGAAATATACATATGTATATGTTTACTTGTTGCAAATCCAAGGCCGATTTATTCTCGCATTTTGTTGAATACCGTTTGTGTTAAGTTCTACCAAAGCAACCTTGATTATCCAAAGCCATAATGTAAAAATCGAAGATTTTATAAGGGAATTGTAGAACGGGATATTTTGTTTCATAACTACTTGCTATTTTTTTCCAACGAACGAATAACAAGAAATGATGCACATGCCGATCCATAAGTGACCGTGCTTCATTTGTATAGGCCTAGTTCTTGATAGAGTTCGATGTATGCATTCATAAACGCCTGGTAGTCCTTATGGTATTCTGCCGATCTTGCGAATCTTTTTGAGCGCCCGTATGCGCGTCGTGGTATTAATACTATTGTTAGAGCTTACACGTGTACTAAAGGCAAACTATTAGCGCTGCAAACTTGTAACGTTGAATTAGATACAGTCCCATAATTTTTTAATGGTGAAAGAATAACTGCGTTAGAAATAAAAAAAATGCTTATTTTATAAAAGCAAAAAAATATTGAATTGACCAAAAATATTAAAAATTTAGAACACAATAATAAAGTTTAAGACTAAAAACAATTTCCAATCACATTGATAATTTATGTGAAGTGAATAAAAAAACAAAAAAAATTTGCTAAATTATATTAAAAAATTATAGTAAAAATTCAACATATTCAGAGAAATACTGATACTTGGCTCAAAGTATTGAGTTTAGGTATCATATGGCTTATGAATTTTTTCGGAATTTCTATGAAATTACAGTTACCGTCTACCAGTTCGCTTATTAATTGGCATATTTTAAAACAATTACTGTCAGGTTATAACCTGATATTTTTAGAAATAGCATTGAAGATGAGGAATATTCCAGAACGTGGAGTCAGTAACATTTACTATAATTCGATGAACTTAGAATTTAGATAGGTTTGAAATTTAATAGTATTACCGATTAGATCGACGGTCTAGTTAATCTTGATTAAGGTAACAGGCGTTCAATCCCAGTCAAATACATCTCTTTATTTATACACATTCAGACAAATTTGTATGTATAGGTTATGTTACAAAAAAAGGTGCGTCAGAAATGTGAATTTAAATGCACAGTTTTGGATTAAATTAAATTTCAATTGAATCATTAATTCGATAAATAGGTTAATTAAAATATAAATTGACAACAAACGGATGTATTAAAAATGCAAATAATAGTATATTATTCAACGCGCATATAGTGATAGCTGTTATTCATGAAGATGAAGTTTACTGACACGAGCCGATAGACGAGTGTCGTAAATCATCTGAGTGAATAACAGCCACTATAATGCGAGTAGAATACGATAATTTGCCTACGACCGATAAATAACATTATAATTTATAATCAACTCCTTAAAATATTCCTAAAATAATTATTTTTCGTCGCTGGATTTATCAAAAGCAGCGATTTGAAAGAATTGGGTAATGAAAAGTGCTTTAAAACCTTAATTCAGGAAATGGACAAACCTTTACTCACAATAAA
>CAUVYM010000117.1:0-125368 GCA_963556165.1 Tipula helvola
GCTCTAGATTATCAGAATTATGATAAAAATAATTTTAATATAAATTTATATAAACACATTTAATAAATGCATGCTCTTTCGGTGGCGTACTGTACTACGTAGTATACCACGAGACCGTAATTTTGTGCAAACAAATTTTTTGTTAAAATTTTAATATTTTATTGGCTTAATCGATGCTCTAGATTATCAGAATTATGATAAAAATAATTTTAATATAAATTTATATAAACACATTTAATAAATGCGTGCTCTTTCGGTGGCGTACTGTACTACGTAGTATACTACGAGACCGTAATTTTGTGCAAACAAATTTTTTGTTAAAATTTTAATATTTTATTGGCTTAATCGATGCTCTAGATTATCAGAATTATGATAAAAATAATTTTAATATAAATTTATATAAACACATTTAATAAATGCGTGCTCTTTCGGTGGCGTACTGTACTACGTAGTATACTACGAGACCGTAATTTTTGTGCAAACAAATTTTTTGTTAAAATTTTATTATTTTATTGGCTTAATCGATGCTCTAGATTATCAGAATTATGATAAAAATAATTTTAATATAAATTTATATAAACACATTTAATAAATGCATGCTCTTTCGGTGGCGTACTGTACTACGTAGTATACCACGAGACCGTAATTTTGTGCAAACAAATTTTTTGTTAAAATTTTATTATTTTATTGGCTTAATCGATGCTCTAGATTATCAGAATTATGATAAAAATAATTTTAATATTAATTTATATAAACACATTTAATAAATGCGTGCTCTTTCGGTGGCGTACTGTACTACGTAGTATACTACGAGACCGTAATTTTGTGCAAACAAATTTTTTGTTAAAATTTTATTATTTTATTGGCTTAATCGATGCTCTAGATTATCAGAATTATGATAAAAATAATTTTAATATAAATTTATATTAAACCGAAAGAGCACGCATTTATTAAATGTGTTTATAAACACATTTAATAAATGCGTGCTCTTTCGGTGGCGTACTGTACTACGTAGTATACTACGAGACCGTAATTTTGTGCAAAACAAATTTTTTGTTAAAATTTTATTATTTTATTGGCTTAATCGATGCTCTAGATTATCAGAATTATGATAAAAATAATTTTAATATAAATTTATATAAACACATTTAATAAATGCGTGCTCTTTCGGTGGCGTACTGTACTACGTAGTATACTACGAGACCATAATTTTGTGCAAACAAATTTTTGTTAAAATTTTAATATTTTATTGGCTTAATCGATGCTCTAGATTATCAGAATTATGATAAAAATAATTTTAATATAAATTTATATAAACACATTTAATAAATGCGTGCTCTTTCGGTGGCGTACTGTACTACGTAGTATACTACGAGACCGTAATTTTGTGCAAACAAATTTTTTGTTAAAATTTTATTATTTTATTGGCTTAATCGATGCTCTAGATTATCAGAATTATGATAAAAATAATTTTAATATAAATTTATATAAACACATTTAATAAATGCATGCTCTTTCGGTGGCGTACTGTACTACGTAGTATACCACGAGACCGTAATTTTGTGCAAACAAATTTTTTGTTAAAATTTTAATATTTTATTGGCTTAATCGATGCTCTAGATTATCAGAATTATGATAAAAATAATTTTAATATAAATTTATATAAACACATTTAATAAATGCGTGCTCTTTCGGTGGCGTACTGTACTACGTAGTATACTACGAGACCGTAATTTTGTGCAAACAAATTTTTGTTAAAATTTTATTATTTTATTGGCTTAATCGATGCTCTAGATTATCAGAATTATGATAAAAATAATTTTAATATAAATTTATATAAACACATTTAATAAATGCGTGCTCTTTCGGTGGCGTACTGTACTACGTAGTATACTACGAGACCATAATTTTGTGCAAACAAATTTTTTGTTAAAATTTTATTATTTTATTGGCTTAATCGATGCTCTAGATTATCAGAATTATGATAAAAATAATTTTAATATAAATTTATATAAACACATTTAATAAATGCATGCTCTTTCGGTGGCGTACTGTACTACGTAGTATACCACGAGACCGTAATTTTGTGCAAACAAATTTTTTGTTAAAATTTTAATATTTTATTGGCTTAATCGATGCTCTAGATTATCAGAATTATGATAAAAATAATTTTAATATAAATTTATATAAACACATTTAATAAATGCGTGCTCTTTCGGTGGCGTACTGTACTACGTAGTATACTACGAGACCGTAATTTTGTGCAAACAAATTTTTTGTTAAAATTTTAATATTTTATTGGCTTAATCGATGCTCTAGATTATCAGAATTATGATAAAAATAATTTTAATATAAATTTATATAAACACATTTAATAAATGCGTGCTCTTTCGGTGGCGTACTGTACTACGTAGTATACTACGAGACCGTAATTTTGTGCAAACAAATTTTTTGTTAAAATTTTATTATTTTATTGGCTTAATCGATGCTCTAGATTATCAGAATTATGATAAAAATAATTTTAATATAAATTTATATAAACACATTTAATAAATGCATGCTCTTTCGGTGGCGTACTGTACTACGTAGTATACCACGAGACCGTAATTTTGTGCAAACAAATTTTTTGTTAAAATTTTATTATTTTATTGGCTTAATCGATGCTCTAGATTATCAGAATTATGATAAAAATAATTTTAATATTAATTTATATAAACACATTTAATAAATGCGTGCTCTTTCGGTGGCGTACTGTACTACGTAGTATACTACGAGACCGTAATTTTGTGCAAACAAATTTTTTGTTAAAATTTTATTATTTTATTGGCTTAATCGATGCTCTAGATTATCAGAATTATGATAAAAATAATTTTAATATAAATTTATATTAAACCGAAAGAGCACGCATTTATTAAATGTGTTTATAAACACATTTAATAAATGCGTGCTCTTTCGGTGGCGTACTGTACTACGTAGTATACTACGAGACCGTAATTTTGTGCAAACAAATTTTTTGTTAAAATTTTATTATTTTATTGGCTTAATCGATGCTCTAGATTATCAGAATTATGATAAAAATAATTTTAATATAAATTTATATAAACACATTTAATAAATGCATGTTCTTTCGGTGGCGTACTGTACTACGTAGTATACCACGAGACCGTAATTTTGTGCAAACAAATTTTTTTTTAAAATTTTAATATTTTATTGGCTTAATCGATGCTCTAGATTATCAGAATTATGATAAAAATAATTTAATATAAATTTATATAAACACATTTAATAAATGCGTGCTCTTTCGGTGGCGTACTGTACTACGTAGTATACTACGAGACCGTAATTTTGTGCAAACAAATTTTTTGTTAAAATTTTATTATTTTATTGGCTTAATCGATGCTCTAGATTATCAGAATTATGATAAAAATAATTTTAATATAAATTTATATAAACACATTTAATAAATGCGTGCTCTTTCGGTGGCGTACTGTACTACGTAGTATACTACGAGACCGTAATTTTGTGCAAACAAATTTTTTGTTAAAATTTTATTATTTTATTGGCTTAATCGATGCTCTAGATTATCAGAATTATGATAAAAATAATTTTAATATAAATTTATATAAACACATTTAATAAATGCGTGCTCTTTCGGTGGCGTACTGTACTACGTAGTATACTACGAGACCGTAATTTTGTGCAAACAAATTTTTTGTTAAAATTTTAATATTTTATTGGCTTAATCGATGCTCTAGATTATCAGAATTATGATAAAAATAATTTTAATATAAATTTATATAAACACATTTAATAAATGCATGTTCTTTCGGTGGCGTACTGTACTACGTAGTATACCACGAGACCGTAATTTTGTGCAAACAAATTTTTTTTTTAAATTTTAATATTTTATTGGCTTAATCGATGCTCTAGATTATCAGAATTATGATAAAAATAATTTTAATATAAATTTATATAAACACATTTAATAAATGCGTGCTCTTTCGGTGGCGTACTGTACTACGTAGTATACTACGAGACCGTAATTTTGTGCAAACAAATTTTTTGTTAAAATTTTATTATTTTATTGGCTTAATCGATGCTCTAGATTATCAGAATTATGATAAAAATAATTTTAATATAAATTTATATAAACACATTTAATAAATGCGTGCTCTTTCGGTGGCGTACTGTACTACGTAGTATACTACGAGACCGTAATTTTGTGCAAACAAATTTTTTGTTAAAATTTTATTATTTTATTGGCTTAATCGATGCTCTAGATTATCAGAATTATGATAAAAATAATTTTAATATAAATTTATATAAACACATTTAATAAATGCATGCTCTTTCGGTGGCGTACTGTACTACGTAGTATACCACGAGACCGTAATTTTGTGCAAACAAATTTTTTGTTAAAATTTTAATATTTTATTGGCTTAATCGATGCTCTAGATTATCAGAATTATGATAAAAATAATTTTAATATAAATTTATATAAACACATTTAATAAATGCGTGCTCTTTCGGTGGCGTACTGTACTACGTAGTATACTACGAGACCGTAATTTTGTGCAAACAAATTTTTTGTTAAAATTTTAATATTTTATTGGCTTAATCGATGCTCTAGATTATCAGAATTATGATAAAAATAATTTTAATATAAATTTATATAAACACATTTAATAAATGCGTGCTCTTTCGGTGGCGTACTGTACTACGTAGTATACTACGAGACCGTAATTTTGTTCAAACAAATTTTTTGTTAAAATTTTATTATTTTATTGGCTTAATCGATGCTCTAGATTATCAGAATTATGATAAAAATAATTTTAATATAAATTTATATAAACACATTTAATAAATGCATGCTCTTTCGGTGGCGTACTGTACTACGTAGTATACCACGAGACCGTAATTTTGTGCAAACAAATTTTTTGTTAAAATTTTATTATTTTATTGGCTTAATCGATGCTCTAGATTATCAGAATTATGATAAAAATAATTTTAATATTAATTTATATAAACACATTTAATAAATGCGTGCTCTTTCGGTGGCGTACTGTACTACGTAGTATACTACGAGACCGTAATTTTGTGCAAACAAATTTTTTGTTAAAATTTTATTATTTTATTGGCTTAATCGATGCTCTAGATTATCAGAATTATGATAAAAATAATTTTAATATAAATTTATATTAAACCGAAAGAGCACGCATTTATTAAATGTGTTTATAAACACATTTAATAAATGCGTGCTCTTTCGGTGGCGTACTGTACTACGTAGTATACTACGAGACCGTAATTTTGTGCAAACAAATTTTTTGTTAAAATTTTATTATTTTATTGGCTTAATCGATGCTCTAGATTATCAGAATTATGATAAAAATAATTTTAATATAAATTTATATAAACACATTTAATAAATGCGTGCTCTTTCGGTGGCGTACTGTACTACGTAGTATACTACGAGACCATAATTTTGTGCAAACAAATTTTTTGTTAAAATTTTAATATTTTATTGGCTTAATCGATGCTCTAGATTATCAGAATTATGATAAAAATAATTTTAATATAAATTTATATAAACACATTTAATAAATGCGTGCTCTTTCGGTGGCGTACTGTACTACGTAGTATACTACGAGACCGTAATTTTGTGCAAACAAATTTTTTGTTAAAATTTTATTATTTTATTGGCTTAATCGATGCTCTAGATTATCAGAATTATGATAAAAATAATTTTAATATAAATTTATATAAACACATTTAATAAATGCATGCTCTTTCGGTGGCGTACTGTACTACGTAGTATACCACGAGACCGTAATTTTGTGCAAACAAATTTTTTGTTAAAATTTTAATATTTTATTGGCTTAATCGATGCTCTAGATTATCAGAATTATGATAAAAATAATTTTAATATAAATTTATATAAACACATTTAATAAATGCGTGCTCTTTCGGTGGCGTACTGTACTACGTAGTATACTACGAGACCGTAATTTTGTGCAAACAAATTTTTTGTTAAAATTTTAATATTTTATTGGCTTAATCGATGCTCTAGATTATCAGAATTATGATAAAAATAATTTTAATATAAATTTATATAAACACATTTAATAAATGCGTGCTCTTTCGGTGGCGTACTGTACGACCGTAATTTTGTGCAAACAAATTTTTTGTTAAAATTTTAATATTTTATTGGCTTAATCGATGCTCTAGATTATCAGAATTATGATAAAAATAATTTTAATATAAATTTATATAAACACATTTAATAAATGCGTGCTCTTTCGGTGGCGTACTGTACTACGTAGTATACTACGAGACCGTAATTTTGTGCAAACAAATTTTTTGTTAAAATTTTATTATTTTATTGGCTTAATCGATGCTCTAGATTATCAGAATTATGATAAAAATAATTTTAATATAAATTTATATAAACACATTTAATAAATGCGTGCTCTTTCGGTGGCGTACTGTACTACGTAGTATACTACGAGACCGTAATTTTGTGCAAACAAATTTTTTGTTAAAATTTTAATATTTTATTGGCTTAATCGATGCTCTAGATTATCAGAATTATGATAAAAATAATTTTAATATAAATTTATATAAACACATTTAATAAATGCGTGCTCTTTCGGTGGCGTACTGTACTACGTAGTATACTACGAGACCGTAATTTTGTGCAAACAAATTTTTTGTTAAAATTTTAATATTTTATTGGCTTAATCGATGCTCTAGATTATCAGAATTATGATAAAAATAATTTTAATATAAATTTATATAAACACATTTAATAAATGCGTGCTCTTTCGGTGGCGTACTGTACTACGTAGTATACTACGAGACCGTAATTTTGTGCAAACAAATTTTTTGTTAAAATTTTATTATTTTATTGGCTTAATCGATGCTCTAGATTATCAGAATTATGATAAAAATAATTTTAATATAAATTTATATAAACACATTTAATAAATGCGTGCTCTTTCGGTGGCGTACTGTACTACGTAGTATACTACGAGACCGTAATTTTGTGCAAACAAATTTTTTGTTAAAATTTTATTATTTTATTGGCTTAATCGATGCTCTAGATTATCAGAATTATGATAAAAATAATTTTAATATAAATTTATATAAACACATTTAATAAATGCGTGCTCTTTCGGTGGCGTACTGTACTACGTAGTATACTACGAGACCGTAATTTTGTGCAAACAAATTTTTTGTTAAAATTTTATTATTTTATTGGCTTAATCGATGCTCTAGATTATCAGAATTATGATAAAAATAATTTTAATATAAATTTATATAAACACATTTAATAAATGCGTGCTCTTTCGGTGGCGTACTGTACTACGTAGTATACCACGAGACCGTAATTTTGTGCAAACAAATTTTTTGTTAAAATTTTAATATTTTATTGGCTTAATCGATGCTCTAGATTATCAGAATTATGATAAAAATAATTTTAATATAAATTTATATAAACACATTTAATAAATGCGTGCTCTTTCGGTGGCGTACTGTACTACGTAGTATACTACGAGACCGTAATTTTGTGCAAACAAATTTTTTGTTAAAATTTTAATATTTTATTGGCTTAATCGATGCTCTAGATTATCAGAATTATGATAAAAATAATTTTAATATAAATTTATATAAACACATTTAATAAATGCGTGCTCTTTCGGTGGCGTACTGTACTACGTAGTATACTACGAGACCGTAATTTTGTGCAAACAAATTTTTTGTTAAAATTTTAATATTTTATTGGCTTAATCGATGCTCTAGATTATCAGAATTATGATAAAAATAATTTTAATATAAATTTATATAAACACATTTAATAAATGCGTGCTCTTTCGGTGGCGTACTGTACTACGTAGTATACTACGAGACCGTAATTTTGTGCAAACAAATTTTTTGTTAAAATTTTATTATTTTATTGGCTTAATCGATGCTCTAGATTATCAGAATTATGATAAAAATAATTTTAATATAAATTTATATAAACACATTTAATAAATGCGTGCTCTTTCGGTGGCGTACTGTACTACGTAGTATACCACGAGACCGTAATTTTGTGCAAACAAATTTTTTGTTAAAATTTTATTATTTTATTGGCTTAATCGATGCTCTAGATTATCAGAATTGTGATAAAAATAATTTTAATATAAATTTATATAAACACATTTAATAAATGCGTGCTCTTTCGGTGGCGTACTGTACTACGTAGTATACTACGAGACCATAATTTTGTGCAAACAAATTTTTTGTTAAAATTTTAATATTTTATTGGCTTAATCGATGCTCTAGATTATCAGAATTATGATAAAAATAATTTTAATATAAATTTATATAAACACATTTAATAAATGCGTGCTCTTTCGGTGGCGTACTGTACTACGTAGTATACCACGAGACCGTAATTTTGTGCAAACAAATTTTTTGTTAAAATTTTATTATTTTATTGGCTTAATCGATGCTCTAGATTATCAGAATTATGATAAAAATAATTTTAATATAAATTTATATAAACACATTTAATAAATGCGTGCTCTTTCGGTGGCATACTGTACTACGTAGTATACTACGAGACCATAATTTTGTGCAAACAAATTTTTTGTTAAAATTTTATTATTTTATTGGCTTAATCGATGCTCTAGATTATCAGAATTTTGATAAAAATAATTTTAATATAAATTTATATAAACACATTTAATAAATGCGTGCTCTTTCGGTGGCGTACTGTACTACGTAGTATACTACGAGACCGTAAATTTGTGCAAACAAATTTTTTTTTTAAATTTTATTATTTTATTGGCTTAATCGATGCTCTAGATTATTAGAATTATGATAAAAATAATTTTAATATAAATTTATATAAACACATTTAATAAATGCGTGCTCTTTCGGTGGCGTACTGTACTACGTAGTTTACCACGAGACCGTAATTTTGTGCAAACAAATTTTTTGTTAAAATTTTAATATTTTATTGGCTTAATCGATGCTCTAGATTATCAGAATTATGATAAAAATAATTTTAATATAAATTTATATAAACACATTTAATAAATGCGTGCTCTTTCGGTGGCGTACTGTACTACGTAGTATACTACGAGACCGTAATTTTGTGCAAACAAATTTTTTGTTAAAATTTTAATATTTTATTGGCTTAATCGATGCTCTAGATTATCAGAATTATGATAAAAATAATTTTAATATAAATTTATATAAACACATTTAATAAATGCGTGCTCTTTCGGTGGCGTACTGTACTACGTAGTATACTACGAGACCGTAATTTTGTGCAAACAAATTTTTTGTTAAAATTTTATTATTTTATTGGCTTAATCGATGCTCTAGATTATCAGAATTATGATAAAAATAATTTTAATATAAATTTATATAAACACATTTAATAAATCCGTGCTCTTTCGGTGGCGTACTGTACTACGTAGTATACTACAAGACCGTAATTTTGTGCAAACAAATTTTTTGTTAAAATTTTAATATTTTATTGGCTTAATCGATGCTCTAGATTATCAGAATTATGATAAAAATAATTCAGTCCAGAGAAAAATGGAAAAAAAATATTTGAAAGTTCGGTCGCAACAAAAGTGCTTAAACCTGGCAAATCGGTTGTGCAACGTGAACATAAATGTTATTTTATACCGACAGCTGAAGATCCCTACCTCCATATAGATCCGGATTGTGAAAAACCTTGTGGAATGGAAATCGACGGGCCCTCTACCGCCTCGATTTGTCCCGGTCCGCCTCCTCAAGATCGGCACTCTCGCTCAGGAAGGTCATCAAATGTAGACGACCCGTTAATAAATTGCCAAAATATGTGCAGACAACAATTTCACGATGAAATAGAATCAGAATCGGATGATTGCGGTTGCTAAATGAAATGAATTTAATTTTTTTTTTGTGCAAGAAATAAAAATGTTTTATCGGTATGTATGTTCGCGATGATTTAAGCGCCATTTGTGAAACCATATCTAGTGCAAAACTAATGGCCTTTTCACATGAATCACGATTTTGCACGTACGAGTAAAACCGCGATACAGATGAATCGGCCATAAAAACGCTAATACAAGAGGACTGGATTTGAACCTAATAAAATCGGTTGCATAAAAAGATTATTATGGGTTATTGGGCCACAAGCTTTATAACGCCTCATATATCAGAAAGCCAGTTCACCTTTCGTCTGGGTTGTGGATTGGTAATTCAGGATTGGTCTAATATTTGCACGTTCTTGTTTATAACTACCTGCCGTGCACCAAGGACCTTCGCGAGCAAGACATCCTTTCTCCCTTCTGGCGAAACTAATAAAAATCGTATTGTATGTATGTAGGATGTGTCAAGAAATATCTTCTGGATTAAAGATGCACTTTAATTAGGAACAAAAACAAATCCTTGGTGTAATAAAAAATTTTAATTATATTACGTATTACAAATACAAACTACTGCTACTTAAACTTTCGGTGGCGTACTGTACTATGTAGTATACTACGAGACCGTAATTTTGTGCAAACAAATTTTTTGTTAAAATTTTATTATTTTATTGGCTTAATCGATGCTCTAGATTATCAGAATTATGATAAAAATAATTTTAATATAAATTTATATAAACACATTTAATAAATGCGTGTTCTTTCGGTGGCGTACTGTACTACGTAGTATACTACGAGACCGTAATTTTGTGCAAACAAATTTTTTGTTAAAATTTTAATATTTTATTGGCTTAATCGATGCTCTAGATTATCAGAATTATGATAAAAATAATTTTAATATAAATTTATATAAACACATTTAATAAATGCGTGCTCTTTCGGTGGCGTACTGTACTATGTAGTATACTACGAGACCATAATTTTGTGCAAACAAATTTTTTGTTAAAATTTTAATATTTTATTGGCTTAATCGATGCTCTAGATTATCAGAATTATGATAAAAATAATTTTAATATAAATTTATATAAACACATTTAATAAATGCGTGCTCTTTCGGTGGCGTACTGTACTACGTAGTATACTACGAGACCGTAATTTTGTGCAAACAAATTTTTTGTTAAAATTTTATTATTTTATTGGCTTAATCGATGCTCTAGATTATCAGAATTATGATAAAAATAATTTTAATATAAATTTATATAAACACATTTAATAAATGCGTGCTCTTTCGGTGGCGTACTGTACTACGTAGTTTACCACGAGACCGTAATTTTGTGCAAACAAATGTTTTGTTAAAATTTTAATATTTTATTGGCTTAATCGATGCTCTAGATTATCAGAATTATGATAAAAATAATTTTAATATAAATTTATATAAACACATTTAATAAATGCGTGCTCTTTCGGTGGCGTACTGTACTACATAGTATACTACGAGACCGTAATTTTGTGCAAACAAATTTTTTGTTAAAATTTTAATATTTTATTGGCTTAATCGATGCTCTAGATTATCAGAATTATGATAAAAATAATTTTAATATAAATTTATATAAACACATTTAATAAATGCGTGCTCTTTCGGTGGCGTACTGTACTACGTAGTATACTACGAGACCGTAATTTTGTGCAAACAAATTTTTTGTTAAAATTTTATTATTTTATTGGCTTAATCGATGCTCTAGATTATCAAAATTATGATAAAAATAATTTTAATATAAATTTATATAAACACATTTAATAAATGCGTGTTCTTTCGGTGGCGTACTGTACTACGTAGTATACTACGAGACCGTAATTTTGTGCAAACAAATTTTTTGTTAAAATTTTAATATTTTATTGGCTTAATCGATGCTCTAGATTATCAGAATTATGATAAAAATAATTTTAATATAAATTTATATAAACACATTTAATAAATGCGTGCTCTTTCGGTGGCGTACTGTACTATGTAGTATACTACGAGACCGTAATTTTGTGCAAACAAATTTTTTGTTAAAATTTTATTATTTTATTGGCTTAATCGATGCTATAGATTATCAGAATTATGATAAAAATAATTTTAATATAAATTTATATAAACACATTTAATAAATGCGTGCTCTTTCGGTGGCGTACTGTACTACGTAGTATACTACGAGACCGTAATTTTGTGCAAACAAATTTTTTGTTAAAATTTTATTATTTTATTGGCTTAATCGATGCTCTAGATTATCAGAATTATGATAAAAATAATTTTAATATAAATTTATATAAACACATTTAATAAATGCGTGCTCTTTCGGTGGCGTACTGTACTACGTAGTATACTACGAGACCATAATTTTGTGCAAACAAATTTTTTGTTAAAATTTTAATATTTTATTGGCTTAATCGATGCTCTAGATTATCAGAATTATGATAAAAATTATTTTAATATAAATTTATATAAACACATTTAATAAATGCGTGCTCTTTCGGTGGCGTACTGTACTACGTAGTATACTACGAGACCGTAATTTTGTGCAAACAAATTTTTTGTTAAAATTTTATTATTTTATTGGCTTAATCGATGCTCTAGATTATCAGAATTATGATAAAAATAATTTTAATATAAATTTATATAAACACATTTAATAAATGCGTGCTCTTTCGGTGGCGTACTGTACTACGTAGTATACTACGAGACCATAATTTTGAGCAAACAAATTTTTTGTTAAAATTTTAATATTTTATTGGCTTAATCGATGCTCTAGATTATCAGAATTATGATAAAAATAATTTTAATATAAATTTATATAAACACATTTAATAAATGCGTGCTCTTTCGGTGGCGTACTGTACTACGTAGTATACTACGAGACCGTAATTTTGTAGCTTAATCGATGCTCTAGATTATCAGAATTATGATAAAAATAATTTTAATATAAATTTATATAAACACATTTAATAAATGCGTGCTCTTTCGGTGGCGTACTGTACTACGTAGTATACTACGAGACCGTAATTTTGTGCAAACAAATTTTTTGTTAAAATTTTAATATTTTATTGGCTTAATCGATGCTCTAGATTATCAGAATTATGATAAAAATAATTTTAATATAAATTTATATAAACACATTTAATAAATGCATGTTCTTTCGGTGGCGTACTGTACTACGTAGTATACCACGAGACCGTAATTTTGTGCAAACAAATTTTTTGTTAAAATTTTAATATTTTATTGGCTTAATCGATGCTCTAGATTATCAGAATTATGATAAAAATAATTTTAATATAAATTTATATAAACACATTTAATAAATGCGTGCTCTTTCGGTGGCGTACTGTACTACGTAGTATACTACGAGACCGTAATTTTGTGCAAACAAATTTTTTGTTAAAATTTTATTATTTTATTGGCTTAATCGATGCTCTAGATTATCAGAATTATGATAAAAATAATTTTAATATAAATTTATATAAACACAATTAATAAATGCGTGTTCTTTCGGTGGCGTACTGTACTACGTAGTATACTACGAGACCGTAATTTTGTGCAAACAAATTTTTTGTTAAAATTTTAATATTTTATTGGCTTAAATGCTCTAGATTATCAGAATTATGATAAAAATAATTTTAATATAAATTTATATAAACACATTTAATAAATGCGTGCTCTTTCGGTGGCGTACTGTACTATGTAGTATACTACGAGACCGTAATTTTGTGCAAACAAATTTTTTGTTAAAATTTTATTATTTTATTGGCTTAATCGATGCTCTAGATTATCAGAATTATGATAAAAATAATTTTAATATAAATTTATATAAACACATTTAATAAATGCGTGCTCTTTCGGTGGCGTACTGTACTACGTAGTATACTACGAGACCGTAATTTTGTGCAAACAAATTTTTTGTTAAAATTTTATTATTTTATTGGCTTAATCGATGCTCTAGATTATCAGAATTATGATAAAAATAATTTTAATATAAATTTATATAAACACATTTAATAAATGCGTGCTCTTTCGGTGGCGTACTGTACTACGTAGTATACTACGAGACCATAATTTTGTGCAAACAAATTTTTTGTTAAAATTTTATTATTTTATTGGCTTAATCGATGCTCTAGATTATCAGAATTATGATAAAAATAATTTTAATATAAATTTATATAAACACATTTAATAAATGCGTGCTCTTTCGGTGGCGTACTGTACTACGTAGTATACTACGAGACCGTAATTTTGTGCAAACAAATTTTTTGTTAAAATTTTATTATTTTATTGGCTTAATCGATGCTCTAGATTATCAGAATTATGATAAAAATAATTTTAATATAAATTTATATAAACACATTTAATAAATGCGTGCTCTTTCGGTGGCGTACTGTACTACGTAGTATACCACGAGACCGTAATTTTGTGCAAACAAATTTTTTGTTTAAATTTTAATATTTTATTGGCTTAATCGATGCTCTAGATTATCAGAATTATGATAAAAATAATTTTAATATAAATTTATATAAACACATTTAATAAATGCGTGCTCTTTCGGTGGCGTACTGTACTACGTAGTATACTACGAGACCGTAATTTTGTGCAAACAAATTTTTTGTTAAAATTTTATTATTTTATTGGCTTAATCGATGCTCTAGATTATCAGAATTATGATAAAAATAATTTTAATATAAATTTATATAAACACATTTAATAAATGCGTGCTCTTTCGGTGGCGTACTGTACTACGTAGTATACTACGAGACCGTAATTTTGTGCAAACAAATTTTTTGTTAAAATTTTATTATTTTATTGGCTTAATCGATGCTCTAGATTATCAGAATTATGATAAAAATAATTTTAATATAAATTTATATAAACACATTTAATAAATGCGTGCTCTTTCGGTGGCGTACTGTACTACGTAGTATACTACGAGACCGTAATTTTGTGCAAACAAATTTTTTGTTAAAATTTTATTATTTTATTGGCTTAATCGATGCTCTAGATTATCAGAATTATGATAAAAATAATTTTAATATAAATTTATATAAACACATTTAATAAATGCGTGCTCTTTCGGTGGCGTACTGTACTACGTAGTATACTACGAGGACCGTAATTTTGTGCAAACAAATTTTTTGTTAAAATTTTATTATTTTATTGGCTTAATCGATGCTCTAGATTATCAGAATTATGATAAAAATAATTTTAATATAAATTTATATAAACACATTTAATAAATGCGTGCTCTTTCGGTGGCGTACTGTACTACGTAGTATACTACGAGACCGTAATTTTGTGCAAACAAATTTTTTGTTAAAATTTTATTATTTTATTGGCTTAATCGATGCTCTAGATTATCAGAATTATGATAAAAATAATTTTAATATACATTTATATAAACACATTTAATAAATGCGTGCTCTTTTGGTGGCGTACTGTACTACGTAGTATACTACGAGACCATAATTTTGTGCACACAAATTTTTTGTTAAAATTTTAATATTTTATTGGCTTAATCGATGCTCTAGATTATCAGAATTATGATAAAAATAATTTTAATATAAATTTATATAAACACATTTAATAAATGCGTGCTCTTTCGGTGGCGTACTGTACTACGTAGTATACCACGAGACCGTAATTTTGTGCAAACAAATTTTTTGTTAAAATTTTAATATTTTATTGGCTTAATCGATGCTCTAGATTATCAGAATTATGATAAAAATAATTTTAATATACATTTATATAAACACATTTAATAAATGCGTGCTCTTTCGGTGGCGTACTGTACTACGTAGTATACTACGAGACCGTAATTTTGTGCAAACAAATTTTTTGTTAAAATTTTATTATTTTATTGGCTTAATCGATGCTCTAGATTATCAGAATTATGATAAAAATAATTTTAATATAAATTTATATAAACACATTTAATAAATGCGTGCTCTTTCGGTGGCGTACTGTACTACGTAGTTTACCACGAGACCGTAATTTTGTGCAAACAAATGTTTTGTTAAAATTTTAATATTTTATTGGCTTAATCGATGCTCTAGATTATCAGAATTATGATAAAAATAATTTTAATATAAATTTATATAAACACATTTAATAAATGCGTGCTCTTTCGGTGGCGTACTGTACTACGTAGTATACTACGAGACCGTAATTTTGTGCAAACAAATTTTTTGTTAAAATTTTAATATTTTATTGGCTTAATCGATGCTCTAGATTATCAGAATTATGATAAAAATAATTTTAATATAAATTTATATAAACACATTTAATAAATGCGTGCTCTTTCGGTGGCGTACTGTACTATGTAGTATACTACGAGACCGTAATTTTGTGCAAACAAATTTTTTGTTAAAATTTATTATTTTATTGGCTTAATCGATGCTCTAGATTATCAGAATTATGATAAAAATAATTTTAATATAAATTTATATAAACACATTTAATAAATGCGTGCTCTTTCGGTGGCGTACTGTACTACGTAGTATACTACGAGACCATAATTTTGTGCAAACAAATTTTTTGTTAAAATTTTAATATTTTATTGGCTTAATCGATGCTCTAGATTATCAGAATTATGATAAAAATAATTTTAATATAAATTTATATAAACACATTTAATAAATGCGTGCTCTTTCGGTGGCGTACTGTACTACGTAGTATACTACGAGACCGTAATTTTGTGCAAACAAATTTTTTGTTAAAATTTTATTATTTTATTGGCTTAATCGATGCTCTAGATTATCAGAATTATGATAAAAATAATTTTAATATAAATTTATATAAACACATCTTAATAAATGCGTGCTCTTTCGGTGGCGTACTGTACTACGTAGTTTACCACGAGACCGTAATTTTGTGCAAACAAATGTTTTGTTAAAATTTTAATATTTTATTGGCTTAATCGATGCTCTAGATTATCAGAATTATGATAAAATAATTTTAATATAAATTTATATAAACCACATTTAATAAATGCGTGCTCTTTCGGTGGCGTACTGTACTACGTAGTATACTACGAGACCGTAATTTTGTGCAAACAAATTTTTTGTTAAAATTTTATTATTTTATTGGCTTAATCGATGCTCTAGATTATCAGAATTATGATAAAAATAATTTTAATATAAATTTATATAAACACAATTAATAAATGCGTGTTCTTTCGGTGGCGTACTGTACTACGTAGTATACTACGAGACCGTAATTTTGTGCAAACAAATTTTTTGTTAAAATTTTAATATTTTATTGGCTTAAATGCTCTAGATTATCAGAATTATGATAAAAATAATTTTAATATAAATTTATATAAACACATTTAATAAATGCGTGCTCTTTCGGTGGCGTACTGTACTATGTAGTATACTACGAGACCGTAATTTTGTGCAAACAAATTTTTTGTTAAAATTTTATTATTTTATTGGCTTAATCGATGCTCTAGATTATCAGAATTATGATAAAAATAATTTTAATATAAATTTATATAAACACATTTAATAAATGCGTGCTCTTTCGGTGGCGTACTGTACTACGTAGTATACTACGAGACCGTAATTTTGTGCAAACAAATTTTTTGTTAAAATTTTATTATTTTATTGGCTTAATCGATGCTCTAGATTATCAGAATTATGATAAAAATAATTTTAATATAAATTTATATAAACACATTTAATAAATGCGTGCTCTTTCGGTGGCGTACTGTACTACGTAGTATACTACGAGACCATAATTTTGTGCAAACAAATTTTTTGTTAAAATTTTATTATTTTATTGGCTTAATCGATGCTCTAGATTATCAGAATTATGATAAAAATAATTTTAATATAAATTTATATAAACACATTTAATAAATGCGTGCTCTTTCGGTGGCGTACTGTACTACGTAGTATACTACGAGACCGTAATTTTGTGCAAACAAATTTTTTGTTAAAATTTTATTATTTTATTGGCTTAATCGATGCTCTAGATTATCAGAATTATGATAAAAATAATTTTAATATACATTTATATAAACACATTTAATAAATGCGTGCTCTTTCGGTGGCGTACTGTACTACGTAGTATACTACGAGACCATAATTTTGTGCACACAAATTTTTTGTTAAAATTTTAATATTTTATTGGCTTAATCGATGCTCTAGATTATCAGAATTATGATAAAAATAATTTTAATATAAATTTATATAAACACATTTAATAAATGCGTGCTCTTTCGGTGGCGTACTGTACTACGTAGTATACCACGAGACCGTAATTTTGTGCAAACAAATTTTTTGTTAAAATTTTATTATTTTATTGGCTTAATCGATGCTCTAGATTATCAGAATTATGATAAAAATAATTTTAATATAAATTTATATAAACACATTTAATAAATGCGTGCTCTTTCGGTGGCGTACTGTACTACGTAGTATACTACGAGACCGTAATTTTGTGCAAACAAATTTTTTGTTAAAATTTTATTATTTTATTGACTTAATCGATGCTCTAGATTATCAGAATTATGATAAAAATAATTTTAATATAAATTTATATAAACACATTTAATAAATGCGTGCTCTTTCGGTGGCGTACTGTACTACGTAGTATACTACGAGACCATAATTTTGTGCACACAAATTTTTTGTTAAAATTTTAATATTTTATTGGCTTAATCGATGCTCTAGATTATCAGAATTATGATAAAAATAATTTTAATATAAATTTATATAAACACGTTTAATAAATGCGTGCTCTTTCGGTGGCGTACTGTACTACGTAGTATACTACGAGACCATAATTTTGTGCACACAAATTTTTTGTTAAAATATTAATATTTTATTGGCTTAATCGATGCTCTAGATTATCAGAATTATGATAAAAATAATTTTAATATAAATTTATATAAACACATTTAATAAATGCGTGCTCTTTCGGTGGCGTACTGTACTACGTAGTATACTACGAGACCGTAATTTTGTGCAAACAAATTTTTTGTTAAAATTTTATTATTTTATTGGCTTAATCGATGCTCTAGATTATCAGAATTATGATAAAAATAATTTTAATATAAATTTATATAAACACAATTAATAAATGCGTGTTCTTTCGGTGGCGTACTGTACTACGTAGTATACTACGAGACCGTAATTTTGTGCAAACAAATTTTTTGTTAAAATTTTAATATTTTATTGGCTTAAATGCTCTAGATTATCAGAATTATGATAAAAATAATTTTAATATAAATTTATATAAACACATTTAATAAATGCGTGCTCTTTCGGTGGCGTACTGTACTATGTAGTATACTACGAGACCGTAATTTTGTGCAAACAAATTTTTTGTTAAAATTTTATTATTTTATTGGCTTAATCGATGCTCTAGATTATCAGAATTATGATAAAAATAATTTTAATATAAATTTATATAAACACATTTAATAAATGCGTGCTCTTTCGGTGGCGTACTGTACTACGTAGTATACTACGAGACCGTAATTTTGTGCAAACAAATTTTTTGTTAAAATTTTATTATTTTATTGGCTTAATCGATGCTCTAGATTATCAGAATTATGATAAAAATAATTTTAATATAAATTTATATAAACACATTTAATAAATGCGTGCTCTTTCGGTGGCGTACTGTACTACGTAGTATACTACGAGACCATAATTTTGTGCAAACAAATTTTTTGTTAAAATTTTATTATTTTATTGGCTTAATCGATGCTCTAGATTATCAGAATTATGATAAAAATAATTTTAATATAAATTTATATAAACACATTTAATAAATGCGTGCTCTTTCGGTGGCGTACTGTACTACGTAGTATACTACGAGACCGTAATTTTGTGCAAACAAATTTTTTGTTAAAATTTTATTATTTTATTGGCTTAATCGATGCTCTAGATTATCAGAATTATGATAAAAATAATTTTAATATAAATTTATATAAACACATTTAATAAATGCGTGCTCTTTCGGTGGCGTACTGTACTACGTAGTATACCACGAGACCGTAATTTTGTGCAAACAAATTTTTTGTTAAAATCTTAATATTTTATTGGCTTAATCGATGCTCTAGATTATCAGAATTATGATAAAAATAATTTTAATATAAATTTATATAAACACATTTAATAAATGCGTGCTCTTTCGGTGGCGTACTGTACTACGTAGTATACTACGAGACCGTAATTTTGTGCAAACAAATTTTTTGTTAAAATTTTATTATTTTATTGGCTTAATCGATGCTCTAGATTATCAGAATTATGATAAAAATAATTTTAATATAAATTTATATAAACACATTTAATAAATGCGTGCTCTTTCGGTGGCGTACTGTACTACGTAGTATACTACGAGACCGTAATTTTGTGCAAACAAATTTTTTGTTAAAATTTTATTATTTTATTGGCTTAATCGATGCTCTAGATTATCAGAATTATGATAAAAATAATTTTAATATAAATTTATATAAACACATTTAATAAATGCGTGCTCTTTCGGTGGCGTACTGTACTACGTAGTATACTACGAGACCGTAATTTTGTGCAAACCAATTTTTTGTTAAAATTTTATTATTTTATTGGCTTAATCGATGCTCTAGATTATCAGAATTATGATAAAAATAATTTTAATATAAATTTATATAAACACATTTAATAAATGCGTGCTCTTTCGGTGGCGTACTGTACTACGTAGTATACTACGAGGACCGTAATTTTGTGCAAACAAATTTTTTGTTAAAATTTTATTATTTTATTGGCTTAATCGATGCTCTAGATTATCAGAATTATGATAAAAATAATTTTAATATAAATTTATATAAACACATTTAATAAATGCGTGCTCTTTCGGTGGCGTACTGTACTACGTAGTATACTACGAGACCGTAATTTTGTGCAAACAAATTTTTTGTTAAAATTTTATTATTTTATTGGCTTAATCGATGCTCTAGATTATCAGAATTATGATAAAAATAATTTTAATATACATTTATATAAACACATTTAATAAATGCGTGCTCTTTTGGTGGCGTACTGTACTACGTAGTATACTACGAGACCATAATTTTGTGCACACAAATTTTTTGTTAAAATTTTAATATTTTATTGGCTTAATCGATGCTCTAGATTATCAGAATTATGATAAAAATAATTTTAATATAAATTTATATAAACACATTTAATAAATGCGTGCTCTTTCCGGTGGCGTACTGTACTACGTAGTATATGTAGCGCCTCACGCAATCAATTATATAAATTATTTATTTATATATATTGATTTTCGTTCGCCACCACATACACATTTGGGTTTGCGCACAAGATTCTTCTTAGCGTAACTATTTTCATTTTCACCTAGCGTAAATGACACGGAACTCTAAATTCTCTTTAGTAATATTTGTTCCATCTCGTTTTTGCTAGCGAGTTCAAACTCTTTTTGATTTGCTATTGGTTTGTTATGCTCCATCTCGTTTTCGCTAGAACAACGAACCTTGGCATGCGATTCGTCTCGTATGCCAACACTAAAATGACCAAAAATACTTTCATCGAAACAAAAACAATTTGGTGTTGGGAGTTTTTATTGTTGGTAACATTAATACACAGAAGTATTTTACGTGCAGCCGAGTAAACACGGCTCATTATTATATATATTATTTTATTTTTATTCGCGTTAATATTTTGCGCGTCCATTTTGTTGGATTTACACAAGTGGTAATTTATCTAGTGAAATAAAGAAAAACATTTGTGAATTAGTTTTAATAATAATAAATCGAGATATTTCTCGTTTCTTCAAAATAATAAAATAAAATTGTAAAATTTATCTCGAACAATTAGAGTGTTTTAATTATAATTGTGAAGGTGAATAATCATCGGGAATATACGTACCGTTCGCCCTTTTACAGCGGCGATTAATACAGCCACAACGGGCTATATTTGGTGACCTCACGACGCCCTTTTTAGGGAATTATAACGCATTATATATTGGAAACCTGGCACACACAAAGTGTCAGGTACAAAGGTACGTAATTCATTACATTTTTTTGTGCAAAAAAAAAATTTGTAGGGTTATAAATGCCCATATAATCAAACAAAATCTAACAACGATTTTTCTCTTCTTCCTCTTCATAATTTTTCTGCTCGGATATATACACACATATGATGCTACGAGCGTATGAAGGAAAATAAGTGATATTTAAACAAACGGGGAATTTAACAATTACGGTGCGCCTACACATATGGTGCCACGAGTATACGAAGTATAGTATACATTTTTGCACAACGGTACTCACATTCAACGGGATACCATCAACATAGGATACAACAAAAATAAAATACAACGGAGTAACTACGGTATACATACAACAAGCGGAACGCACGGTTACACAGAATAAATAAAATTCTGTACATACAGCCATCAAACAACGGGAGTTTGGAGAAGATACAACAACATCTGCAGCAGCAACAACAAAAATTACATCAGATAAGTGTCCAATATTTTTATTATTCAACATTTCTGTTTTAGAAATCACATATTTTTGTTTACACAATATGTATTAGTAAATTTAAATTTTTTTTGTGACATTCGAATTTAAGCAATTGCATTTTACACTCAAAGTTAAAAATATTGGAACACAGAATCAAAATTGTAGCTTATATTAATGTAAATTTTTTACCACTCTGCTCGGGTACACATAATTATTTTAAAAAAAAATTTTTAACGTTTCTTCGAATAACTTGCAACGCAATTGTTTTCGTTTCGACATTGGTTACATTTACGACTATTATTTGATGAGATATTTTTCATTATAAATTACTTATTTATTTTATTTGGTACTCATATAATATACATTTCAACGAGCCCCCCCCAATACGCTGTGACACGCTCGTCTCGTAATTCGGGGGTATCTCGTGGCCAAAGTGCCAAAATCGGTCATAGCCTTCTGCTTCAAGGTAACCATTCTATTGTTTTTCATTATTGTTGTTAAATATTTTTTTTTTTTGTGTTGATTTATTTTACGAATTTGATAAATATCATATTGGTTAGTCGCGTTTTCAAATCTGTTGGGTGTTTGGTTACGTTGCACAATTCATACAAGTCACTGGTTTTATTTTTAAAACAATTACTTTTTGAATTTCAAAATGGTCAACGAAACAGACAACAAAACTGAGATCAATACACCACAACCCCAAGAAATGGATCTAGAGGAACAAGCACCCTTGGAGGTATCAGCCGCGAAAAATACAGTAAAATTACAACCATTTTGGCCGCGAAAGGCACACAATTGGTTTTTGCTGGCTGAAATTCAGTTTGACCTTCAAGGCGTTAAATCTGAGAAAGCAAAATATTTACATACTCTGTCGTCTTTAGCACCAGAGACTTGTGACTGTATCTCAGATTTCTTGTCGAATCCCCCACAAACAGAACAGTACTCCACTTTAAAGAAAACTTTGTTGGACCGATTAGCGCCGTCATCTGAAAGGCAGCTTGAAGCTCTCATCACGGGCCAAGAGATTGGCGACCGTAGGCCGTCTGACGCGCTGCGTCACATTCGTACGCTTGCAGGAAAACATTTCAACGAGCAAACGATTAAATCTCTCTGGATCAGACGTATGCCGGAGATCATTAAGATAGCTTTGGTTGCACAGCCAGATTCAATTTCCATTGACGCACTATCAAAAACCGCTGATCGCATGTACGAAGCGATTAATATCGGCCAACAACAAAACTCTAATATTTCGCAAATAGTTCATAGGCAATCCCGTCCCACTGTGCGCGGTGATCATAACCAATCAACTAGCCAAAATACTGGCTCGTTTGAAAATCGACTTGCTCGGCTTGAAGCCAAACTAGATGGCTTGCTTAGAGACAAATCACGGGGACCAAGCGCATCGGCTCGCTCACGGTCTAGATCCCGCAGCTCCGCCAATTACTCGCGAAGACACGGCAGATGCTGGTACCATACAAAATTTGGTCCAGCCGCAAAAAAATGTGTGCCACCTTGCGATTTTAAAACGTCGCGACCATCGACGTCGCAACACATCAATAAAATTGATGACAATGGAGGTAGCTCAAAAAACTACCAGGACACAGGGGCGGGATCCCTATAAATAATAACCCAAATACTTCTCGTTTATTCGCATTCGACCGAATAAATCGTTATAACTTTTTAGTCGACACTGGCGCTGACCTTTCGGTTATTCCAGCTTTTAATTTCAAAAATGAATTTAATATACTCAAACGCAATTCAAATCTAGTTCTCTCGGCCGCCAACGGCACTAACATCCATACTTACGGCACAAAGTTGCTTCAGTTGGATTTAGGACTAAAACGAACATTCACGCATGCTTTCATTCTAGCTGCTGTGAATCGTCCTATCATTGGCGCCGACTTCTTGTGTAAATTTGGACTTTTGGTTGATTTAAAAATAAACGGCTGGTTGATTCAGCGACAAAGCTGTCAATCAATGCCGCAATGGTTCACGTCGACACACCGACTCCGATCCATTATTCAATCACCAACGGCTACGGTACTCTGCTTAAAAAGTTTCCTCAACTTACAGCAGAACCAAACTATAAATTGCCAGTCCGACACAATGTGGTCCATCACATTGTCACAGAAGGACATCTCCCTGTATCACGACCAAGAAGACTAGATCAAGTCCGCCATAAAGCCGCATTTACGGAATTTGAACATATGGTGGAATTAGGGATTTGCAGGCCATCTGCATCTCCTGTCTCTTGTCCATTGCACATGGTTAAGAAAAAAGATCATGATTGGAGACCATGTGGGGATTATCGGCGTTTAAACACGGTAACAACACCGGATCGCTACCCGATACCTCACATTCAAAATTTCTCCATGCACTTGCATGGATGCAAATTTTTCTCTAAGATTGATTTAGTCAGAGCTTATCATTTGATTCCTGTTTCACCTGATGATGTTTTTAAAACGGCAATTACAACTCCTTTTGGCCTGTTCGAATTTACTCGAATGCCGTTTGGATTACGTAATGCCGCTCAAACATTTCAGCGTTTTATGAACGAAGTCGTTCGTAATTTAGACTTTGTTTTCGTCTACATTGACGATATTCTTGTGGCATCACAATCTGAGGAGCAGCACAAACTCCACCTGGAACAACTCTTCCATAGGTTATCTGAGTTTGATGTTCATATCAACAGTTCGAAATGCGTCTTTGGCGTAACAACTCTTGATTTCCTTAGCCACAAAATAACCCCTAATGGTATTTTGCCGTCTGAAGAACGAATTAACGCCATTAGGGAATTTCCAGCTCCAAGCTCAATCAAGCATATTCAGCGATTCATCGGTATGGTAAATTACTACCACCGATTTATACCAAAGCTTGCTGAAATACTCGCACCTGTTCACAGCCATCTGGTCGTACTTCTACGTAAACCCAAAACTCCAAATAATTTCTCTTGGACTGACGAATGTCAACAGGCATTTACGTCACTTAAGGCTGAACTTGCGAAAACAACACTGCTTGCACATCCACTGAGCGATTCAAAGCTTAGTTTAACTACTGACGCATCTAACACTGCCGTTGGGGCAGTACTGCAACAGTATAACAATGAGTGTTGGGAGCCATTGGGATTTTTCTCAAGAAAATTATCGGATGCTGAAAAGAAATATTCCGCATTCGATCGGGAATTACTCGCGATTTATCTGGCAGTGAAACACTTCAGATATTTTGTCGAAGGTCGGGAATTTACGATTTTTACCGATCACAAACCTCTGACTAGAGCAATTCAGTCTAAAACTGAACGTAATCCGAGGCAAGCTCGCCACTTGGATTATATAAGTCAATTTACCACGGACATTCAGCATGTTCACGGACATGACAATGTTGTTGCAGATACACTCTCTCGCACAACAGACAATGAAACGGCCGCAGTCGAGACACAATTCGACTTAACCAAAATTGCAATTTTACAAAAAGCTGACCTAGAACTTCAGAATTTATTTTCTGGTTCCGAATGTCACTCTGGTTCATCTATGAAACTGGAGCTTTTTCAATTGCCTGGCCTCGAAATCATCTGCGAAACATCAACTGGGTACAACCGCCCATTTATCGTAGAATCACTGCGTCGAACTATCCGAACTATCTTCGATACTTTACATAACATTTCGCATCCTGGTGTTCGTGCTACTCGTAAATTGATTACTGCTCGATATTTTTGGCCTAGTATGAACAAAGACGTAAGCCAATGGGCTCAGTCTTGTTTATCCTGCCAACGTGCCAAAGTTCAACGGCATACTAAATCTATCCATGGACAATTCCAAATACCATCAGGTCGTTTTGAACATATCCATATAGACATTGTAGGACCTCTTCCTCCTTCTAATGGATATTCATACTTATTAACTTGTGTCGATCGTTTTACTCGATGGCCCGAAGCATACTGCATGACTAATATGTCAGCTTCAACCATTGCCTTGACTTTTGTCAACAATTACGTTTCACGATTCGGCGTGCCCCTTAATATCACTACTGATCAAGGAACGCATTTTGAGTCCAAGCTTTTCAGCGAGTTAACCAAACTCCTTGGCTCACATCGGATTCGTACAACGGCTTACCACCCTCAAGCCAACGGCATGGTTGAACGCTTCCACCGGCAACTCAAAGCCGCGTTAATGGCCAGAGGAAACACAATCAACTGGAGTTCGGAAATACCCATCGTTCTACTGGGAATCCGAGCAACAGTAAAAGAAGATCTGAAGTGCTCACCAGCTGAAATGGTTTATGGACAAACCATCAAGCTACCAGGTGAGTTCTTCGCCGAAAATCCTCTTTTACCTCTACCAACCAGCGACACAGTCATCGACCAACTTCGTGAAACAATGCAAAACCTTATTCCGAAATCAACGCGGCAAGCCAAACAAGATGACATTTTTGTACCAAAGGCACTTGCCGACTGTGATTTTGTGTTCGTAAGAACAGATAAGGTTCGCACAGGCTTATCCACTCCCTATGAAGGCCCGTTTAAAGTCATTCGACGCCTTCGGAAACAGTTCACCGTCTCAATTAATGGGAAGAATCAGACCATTTCAATTGATCGGCTCAAACCGGCTTACGGCATACTGTGTTCCACTGACGCTAAACCAGTTCAGTGCTCACATAAACATGTTCGTTTCGCAGCCGAATAAACTTTTCTGTAGGGAGGGGGACTCACTTGCGGGGGAGTCCTGTAGCGCCTCACGCAATCAATTATATAAATTTTTTATTTATATATATTGATTTTCGTTCGCCACCACATACACATTTGGGTTTGCGCACAAGATTCTTCTTAGCGTAACTATTTTCATTTTCACCTAGCGTAAATGACACGGAACTCTAAATTCTCTTTAGTAATATTTGTTCCATCTCGTTTTTGCTAGCGAGTTCAAACTCTTTTTGATTTGCTATTGGTTTGTTATGCTCCATCTCATTTTCGCTAGAACAACGAACCTTGGCATGCGATTCGTCTCGTATGCCAACACTAAAATGACCAAAAATACTTTCATCGAAACAAAAACAATTTGGTGTTGGGAGTTTTTATTGTTGGTAACATTAATACACAGAAGTATTTTACGTGCAGCCGAGTAAACACGGCTCATTATTATATATATTATTTTATTTTTATTCGCGTTAATATTTTGCGCGTCCATTTTGTTGGATTTACACAAGTGGTAATTTATCTAGTGAAATAAAGAAAAACATTTGTGAATTAGTTTTAATAATAATAAATCGAGATATTTCTCGTTTCTTCAAAATAATAAAATAAAATTGTAAAATTTATCTCGAACAATTAGAGTGTTTTAATTATAATTGTGAAGGTGAATAATCATCGGGAATATACGTACCGTTCGCCCTTTTACAGCGGCGATTAATACAGCCACAACGGGCTATATATACCACGAGACCGTAATTTTGTGCAAACAAATTTTTTGTTAAAATTTTATTATTTTATTGGCTTAATCGATGCTCTAGATTATCAGAATTATGATAAAAATAATTTTAATATAAATTTATATAAACACATTTAATAAATGCGTGCTCTTTCGGTGGCGTACTGTACTACGTAGTATACTACGAGACCGTAATTTTGTGCAAACAAATTTTTTGTTAAAATTTTATTATTTTATTGACTTAATCGATGCTCTAGATTATCAGAATTATGATAAAAATAATTTTAATATAAATTTATATAAACACATTTAATAAATGCGTGCTCTTTCGGTGGCGTACTGTACTACGTAGTATACTACGAGACCATAATTTTGTGCACACAAATTTTTTGTTAAAATTTTAATATTTTATTGGCTTAATCGATGCTCTAGATTATCAGAATTATGATAAAAATAATTTTAATATAAATTTATATAAACACGTTTAATAAATGCGTGCTCTTTCGGTGGCGTACTGTACTACGTAGTATACTACGAGACCATAATTTTGTGCACACAAATTTTTTGTTAAAATATTAATATTTTATTGGCTTAATCGATGTTCTATATTATCAGAATTATGATAAAAATAATTTTAATATAAATTTATATAAACACATTTAATAAATGCGTGCTCTTTCGGTGGCGTACTGTACTACGTAGTATACTACGAGACCGTAATTTTGTGCAAACAAATTTTTTGTTAAAATTTTATTATTTTATTGGCTTAATCGATGCTCTAGATTATCAGAATTATGATAAAAATAATTTTAATATAAATTTATATAAACACATTTAATAAATGCGTGCTCTTTCGGTGGCGTACTGTACTACGTAGTATACTACGAGACCGTAATTTTGTGCAAACAAATTTTTTGTTAAAATTTTATTATTTTATTGGCTTAATCGATGCTCTAGATTATCAGAATTATGATAAAAATAATTTTAATATAAATTTATATAAACACATTTAATAAATCCGTGCTCTTTCGGTGGCGTACTGTACTACGTAGTATACTACGAGACCGTAATTTTGTGCAAACAAATTTTTTGTTAAAATTTTATTATTTTATTGGCTTAATCGATGCTCTAGATTATCAGAATTATGATAAAAATAATTTTAATATAAATTTATATAAACACATTTAATAAATGCGTGCTCTTTCGGTGGCGTACTGTACTACGTAGTATACTACGAGACCGTAATTTTGTGCAAACAAATTTTTTGTTAAAATTTTATTATTTTATTGGCTTAATCGATGCTCTAGATTATCAGAATTATGATAAAAATAATTTTAATATAAATTTATATAAACACATTTAATAAATGCGTGCTCTTTCGGTGGCGTACTGTACTACGTAGTATACTACGAGACCGTAATTTTGTGCAAACAAATTTTTTGTTAAAATTTTATTATTTTATTGGCTTAATCGATGCTCTAGATTATCAGAATTATGATAAAAATAATTTTAATATAAATTTATATAAACACATTTAATAAATGCGTGCTCTTTCGGTGGCGTACTGTACTACGTAGTATAAAACGAGACCATAATTTTTTGCAAACAAATTTTTTGTTAAAATTTTAATATTTTATTGGCTTAATCGATGCTCTAGATTATCAGAATTATGATAAAAATAATTTTAATATAAATTTATATAAACACATTTAATAAATGCGTGCTCTTTCGGTGGCGTACTGTACTACGTAGTATACTACGAGACCGTAATTTTGTGCAAACAAATTTTTTGTTAAAATTTTATTATTTTATTGGCTTAATCGATGCTCTAGATTATCAGAATTATGATAAAAATAATTTTAATATAAATTTATATAAACACATTTAATAAATGCTTGCTCTTTCGGTGGCGTACTGTACTACGTAGTATACTACGAGACCGTAATTTTGTGCAAACAAATTTTTTGTTAAAATTTTATTATTTTATTGGCTTAATCGATGCTCTAGATTATCAGAATTATGATAAAAATAATTTTAATATAAATTTATATAAACACATTTAATAAATGCGTGCTCTTTCGGTGGCGTACTGTACTACGTAGTATACTACGAGACCGTAATTTTGTGCAAACAAATTTTTTGTTAAAATTTTATTATTTTATTGGCTTAATCGATGCTCTAGATTATCAGAATTATGATAAAAATAATTTTAATATAAATTTATATAAACACATTTAATAAATGCGTGCTCTTTCGGTGGCGTACTGTACTACGTAGTATACAACGAGACCATAATTTTTTGCAAACAAATTTTTTGTTAAAATTTTAATATTTTATTGGCTTAATCGATGCTCTAGATTATCAGAATTATGATAAAAATAATTTTAATATAAATTTATATAGACACATTTAATAAATGCGTGCTCTTTCGGTGGCATACTGTACTACGTAGTATACTACGAGACCGTAATTTTGTGCAAACAAATTTTTTGTTAAAATTTTATTATTTTATTGGCTTAATCGATGCTCTAGATTATCAGAATTATGATAAAAATAATTTTAATATAAATTTATATAAACACATTTAATAAATGCGTGCTCTTTCGGTGGCGTACTGTACTACGTAGTATACTACGAGACCGTAATTTTGTGCAAACAAATTTTTTGTTAAAATTTTATTATTTTATTGGCTTAATCGATGCTCTAGATTATCAGAATTATGATAAAAATAATTTTAATATAAATTTATATAAACACATTTAATAAATGCGTGCTCTTTCGGTGGCGTACTGTACTACGTAGTATACCACGAGACCGTAATTTTGTGCAAACAAATTTTTTGTTAAAATTTTATTATTTTATTGGCTTAATCGATGCTCTAGATTATCAGAATTATGATAAAAATAATTTTAATATAAATTTATATAAACACATTTAATAAATGCGTGCTCTTTCGGTGGCGTACTGTACTACGTAGTATACTACGAGACCATAATATTGTGCATACAAATTTTTTGTTAAAATTTTAATATTTTATTGGCTTAATCGATGCTCTATATTATCAGAATTATTATAAAAATAATTTTAATATAAATTTATATAAACATATTTAATAAATGCGTGCTCTTTCGGTGGCGTACTGTACTACGTAGTATACCACGAGATCGTAATTTTGTGCAAACAAATTTTTTGTTAAAATTTTAATATTTTATTGGCTTAATCGATGCTCTATATTATCAGAATTATTATAAAAATAATTTTAATATAAATTTATTTAAACATATTTAATAAATGCGTGCTCTTTCGGTGGCGTACTGTACTACGTAGTATACCACGAGATCGTAATTTTATGCAAACAAATTTTTTGTTAAAATTTTAATATTTTATTGGCTTAATCGATGCTCTAGATTATCAGAATTATGATAAAAATAATTTTAATATAAATTTATATAAACACATTTAATAAATGCGTGCTCTTTCGGTGGCGTACTGTACTACGTAGTATACTACGAGACCGTAATTTTGTGCAAACAAATTTTTTGTTAAAATTTTATTATTTTATTGGCTTAATCGATGCTCTAGATTATCAGAATTATGATAAAAATAATTTTAATATAAATTTATATAAACACATTTAATAAATGCGTGCTCTTTCGGTGGCGTACTGTACGACCGTAATTTTGTGTAAACAAATTTTTTGTTAAAATTTTAATATTTTATTGGCTTAATCGATGCTCTAGATTATCAGAATTATGATAAAAATAATTTTAATATAAATTTATATAAACACATTTAATAAATGCGTGCTCTTTCGGTGGCGTACTGTACTACGTAGTATACTAAACAAATTTTTTGTTAAAATTTTATTATTTTATTGGCTTAATCGATGCTCTAGATTATCAGAATTATGATAAAAATAATTTTAATATAAATTTATATAAACACATTTAATAAATGCGTGCTCTTTCGGTGGCGTACTGTACTACGTAGTATACCACGAGACCGTAATTTTGTGCAAACAAATTTTTTGTTAAAATTTTATTATTTTATTGGCTTAATCGATGCTCTAGATTATCAGAATTATGATAAAAATAATTTTAATATAAATTTATATAAACACATTTAATAAATGCGTGCTCTTTCGGTGGCGTACTGTACTACGTAGTATACTACGAGACCATAATTTTGTGCACACAAATTTTTTGTTAAAATTTTAATATTTTATTGGCTTAATCGATGCTCTAGATTATCAGAATTATGATAAAAATAATTTTAATATAAATTTATATAAACACGTTTAATAAATGCGTGCTCTTTCGGTGGCGTACTGTACTACGTAGTATACTAAACAAATTTTTTGTTAAAATTTTATTATTTTATTGGCTTAATCGATGCTCTAGATTATCAGAATTATGATAAAAATAATTTTAATATAAATTTATATAAACACGTTTTTATAAATGCGTGCTCTTTCGGTGGCGTACTGTACTACGTAGTATACTACGAGACCATAATTTTGTGCACACAAATTTTTTGTTAAAATTTTAATATTTTATTGGCTTAATCGATGCTCTAGATTATCAGAATTATGATAAAAATAATTTTAATATAAATTTATATAAACACATTTAATAAATGCGTGCTCTTTCGGTGGCGTACTGTACTACGTAGTATACTACGAGACCGTAATTTTGTGCAAACAAATTTTTTGTTAAAATTTTATTATTTTATTGGCTTAATCGATGCTCTAGATTATCAGAATTATGATAAAAATAATTTTAATATAAATTTATATAAACACATTTAATAAATGCGTGCTCTTTCGGTGGCGTACTGTACTACGTAGTATACTACGAGACCGTAATTTTGTGCAAACAAATTTTTTGTTAAAATTTTATTATTTTATTGGCTTAATCGATGCTCTAGATTATCAGAATTATGATAAAAATAATTTTAATATAAATTTATATAAACACATTTAATAAATCCGTGCTCTTTCGGTGGCGTACTGTACTACGTAGTATACTACGAGACCGTAATTTTGTGCAAACAAATTTTTTGTTAAAATTTTATTATTTTATTGGCTTAATCGATGCTCTAGATTATCAGAATTATGATAAAAATAATTTTAATATAAATTTATATAAACACATTTAATAAATGCGTGCTCTTTCGGTGGCGTACTGTACGACCGTAATTTTGTGTAAACAAATTTTTTGTTAAAATTTTATTATTTTATTGGCTTAATCGATGCTCTAGATTATCAGAATTATGATAAAAATAATTTTAATATAAATTTATATAAACACATTTAATAAATGCGTGCTCTTTCGGTGGCGTACTGTACTACGTAGTATACTAAACAAATTTTTTGTTAAAATTTTATTATTTTATTGGCTTAATCGATGCTCTAGATTATCAGAATTATGATAAAAATAATTTTAATATAAATTTATATAAACACATTTAATAAATGCGTGCTCTTTCGGTGGCGTACTGTACTACGTAGTATACCACGAGACCGTAATTTTGTGCAAACAAATTTTTTGTTAAAATTTTAATATTTTATTGGCTTAATCGATGCTCTAGATTATCAGAATTATGATAAAAATAATTTTAATATAAATTTATATAAACACATTTAATAAATGCGTGCTCTTTCGGTGGCGTACTGTACTACGTAGTATACTACGAGACCATAATTTTGTGCACACAAATTTTTTGTTAAAATTTTAATATTTTATTGGCTTAATCGATGCTCTAGATTATCAGAATTATGATAAAAATAATTTTAATATAAATTTATATAAACACGTTTTTATAAATGCGTGCTCTTTCGGTGGCGTACTGTACTACGTAGTATACTACGAGACCATAATTTTGTGCACACAAATTTTTTGTTAAAATTTTAATATTTTATTGGCTTAATCGATGCTCTAGATTATCAGAATTATGATAAAAATAATTTTAATATAAATTTATATAAACACATTTAATAAATGCGTGCTCTTTCGGTGGCGTACTGTACTACGTAGTATACTACGAGACCGTAATTTTGTGCAAACAAATTTTTTGTTAAAATTTTATTATTTTATTGGCTTAATCGATGCTCTAGATTATCAGAATTATGATAAAAATAATTTTAATATAAATTTATATAAACACATTTAATAAATGCGTGCTCTTTCGGTGGCGTACTGTACTACGTAGTATACTACGAGACCGTAATTTTGTGCAAACAAATTTTTTGTTAAAATTTTATTATTTTATTGGCTTAATCGATGCTCTAGATTATCAGAATTATGATAAAAATAATTTTAATATAAATTTATATAAACACATTTAATAAATGCGTGCTCTTTTGGTGGCGTACTGTACTACGTAGTATACTACGAGACCGTAATTTTGTGCAAACAAATTTTTTGTTAAAATTTTATTATTTTATTGGCTTAATCGATGCTCTAGATTATCAGAATTATGATAAAAATAATTTTAATATAAATTTATATAAACACATTTAATAAATGCATGCTCTTTCGGTGGCGTACTGTACTACGTAGTATACCACGAGACCGTAATTTTGTGCAAACAAATTTTTTGTTAAAATTTTATTATTTTATTGGCTTAATCGATGCTCTAGATTATCAGAATTATGATAAAAATAATTTTAATATAAATTTATATAAACACATTTAATAAATGCGTGCTCTTTCGGTGGCGTACTGTACTACGTAGTATACTACGAGACCATAATTTTGTGCACACAAATTTTTTGTTAAAATTTTAATATTTTATTGGCTTAATCGATGCTCTAGATTATCAGAATTATGATAAAAATAATTTTAATATAAATTTATATAAACACGTTTTTATAAATGCGTGCTCTTTCGGTGGCGTACTGTACTACGTAGTATACTACGAGACCATAATTTTGTGCACACAAATTTTTTGTTAAAATTTTAATATTTTATTGGCTTAATCGATGCTCTAGATTATCAGAATTATGATAAAAATAATTTTAATATAAATTTATATAAACACATTTAATAAATGCATGCTCTTTCGGTGGCGTACTGTACTACGTAGTATACCACGAGACCGTAATTTTGTGCAAACAAATTTTTTGTTAAAATTTTATTATTTTATTGGCTTAATCGATGCTCTAGATTATCAGAATTATGATAAAAATAATTTTAATATAAATTTATATAAACACATTTAATAAATGCGTGCTCTTTCGGTGGCGTACTGTACTACGTAGTATACCACGAGACCGTAATTTTGTGCAAACAAATTTTTTGTTAAAATTTTATTATTTTATTGGCTTAATCGATGCTCTAGATTATCAGAATTATGATAAAAATAATTTTAATATAAATTTATATAAACACATTTAATAAATGCGTGCTCTTTCGGTGGCGTACTGTACTACGTAGTATACTACGAGACCATAATTTTGTGCACACAAATTTTTTGTTAAAATTTTAATATTTTATTGGCTTAATCGATGCTCTAGATTATCAGAATTATGATAAAAATAATTTTAATATAAATTTATCAGGGGTACAAATTGAAAATGCGGGATTGATAACAGATGGCGTTACTAACGCTATACGCATCAGGCAGTACTGTGACTATGTTCATGTCAAAGCTACGTCTTATAGCTTTAATTTTCAGTATGTGTCAATTTGTCGCAGTGTCAAATTCATAGTTTTTTTGAGCTCTCAATATGTCGAGTTTCGTGCCAACAAAACAGCATTTGCGGGAAGTTTTAATTTACTTCTTTAATTTGAAGAAAAGTGCTGCTGAAGCACATCGATTGGTCTCCGAGACTTATCCGAGTCATGTTCCATCGGTTTCAACGTGCGAGAGATGGTTTGTGCGGTTTAGAAGTGGTGATTTTGACGTTGAGGACAAAGAGCGGCCGGGCCAAGTGAAAAAGTTTGAGAATGCTGAATTGGAGGCAATACTCAATGAAGACTCGTGTCAAACTCAACAAGAGCTCGCAGATTCATTGGGAGTGACAACAAGCCATTTCCCATCGTATAAAAGCCCTCGGAATGATCCAAAAGCAAGGACATTGGGTGCCGTATGAGCTGAAGCCGAGAGACGTCGAGCGCCGTTTTTTTGCATGCGAACTGCTGCTCGAACGGCAAAAACGGAAGGGTTTTTTGCATCGCATTGTCACTGGTGATGAAAAGTGGATCCGTTACGATAACCCGAAGCGCAAAAAATCATATGGTTACCCCGGCCATGCATCATCATCGACGGCCAAACCAAATATTCACGGCGCCAAGCTCATGCTCTGTATTTGGTGGGACCAGCTGGGTGTGGTGTATTATGAGCTATTGAAATCGAACGAAACCATCACAGGAGCACTATACCGAACTCAATTGATGCGTTTGAGCCGCGCACTCAAAGAAAAACGGCCACAATACGAGCAAAGACACGACAAAGTAATTTTGCAACATGACAACGCTCGGCCACATGTTGCAGCGCCGGTCAAAACATACCTCCAAACGCTGAAATGGGAAGTCTTACCCCACCCGCCGTATAGCCCAGACATTGCTCCTTCCGATTACCACCTTTTCCGATCGATGACACATGGCCTAGCTGACCAGCGCTTCCATTCTTACGAAGAAGCCCAAAAATGGGTCGATGACTGGATAGCAGCCAAGCCGGCCGAATTTTTTCGCGACGGTATCCGTAAATTGCCAGAAAGATGGGAAAAAGTTGTGGCTAGCGATGGACAATACTTTGAATAATTCATTTGTTACCATTTTTTCAGAATAAACGTTCAAAAATAGAAAAAAATCCCGCATTTTCAATTTGTACTCCTGATATATAAACACGTTTTTATAAATGCGTGCTCTTTCGGTGGCGTACTGTACTACGTAGTATACTACGAGACCATAATTTTGTGCACACAAATTTTTTGTTAAAATTTTAATATTTTATTGGCTTAATCGATGCTCTAGATTATCAGAATTATGATAAAAATAATTTTAATATAAATTTATATAAACACATTTAATAAATGCGTGCTCTTTCGGTGGCGTACTGTACTACGTAGTATACTACGAGACCGTAATTTTGTGCAAACAAATTTTTTGTTAAAATTTTATTATTTTATTGGCTTAATCGATGCTCTAGATTATCAGAATTATGATAAAAATAATTTTAATATAAATTTATATAAACACATTTAATAAATGCGTGCTCTTTCGGTGGCGTACTGTACTACGTAGTATACTACGAGACCGTAATTTTGTGCAAACAAATTTTTTGTTAAAATTTTATTATTTTATTGGCTTAATCGATGCTCTAGATTATCAGAATTATGATAAAAATAATTTTAATATAAATTTATATAAACACATTTAATAAATCCGTGCTCTTTCGGTGGCGTACTGTACTACGTAGTATACCACGAGACCGTAATTTTGTGCAAACAAATTTTTTGTTAAAATTTTATTATTTTATTGGCTTAATCGATGCTCTAGATTATCAGAATTATGATAAAAATAATTTTAATATAAATTTATATAAACAAATTTAAAAAATGCGTGCTCTTTCGGTGGCGTACTGTACTACGTAGTATACTACGAGACCGTAATTTTGTGCAAACAAATTTTTTGTTAAAATTTTATTATTTTATTGGCTTAATCGATGCTCTAGATTATCAGAATTATGATAAAAATAATTTTAATATACATTTATATAAACACATTTAATAAATGCGTGCTCTTTCGGTGGCGTACTGTACTACGTAGTATACTACGAGACCGTAATTTTGTGCAAACAAATTTTTTGTTAAAATTTTATTATTTTATTGGCTTAATCGATGCTCTAGATTATCAGAATTATGATAAAAATAATTTTAATATAAATTTATATAAACACATTTAATAAATGCGTGCTCTTTCGGTGGCGTACTGTACTACGTAGTATAAAACGAGACCATAATTTTTTGCAAACAAATTTTTTGTTAAAATTTTAATATTTTATTGGCTTAATCGATGCTCTAGATTATCAGAATTATGATAAAAATAATTTTAATATAAATTTATATAAACACATTTAATAAATGCGTGCTCTTTCGGTGGCGTACTGTACTACGTAGTATACTACGAGACCGTAATTTTGTGCAAACAAATTTTTTGTTAAAATTTTATTATTTTATTGGCTTAATCGATGCTCTAGATTATCAGAATTATGATAAAAATAATTTTAATATAAATTTATATAAACACATTTAATAAATGCTTGCTCTTTCGGTGGCGTACTGTACTACGTAGTATACTACGAGACCGTAATTTTGTGCAAACAAATTTTTTGTTAAAATTTTATTATTTTATTGGCTTAATCGATGCTCTAGATTATCAGAATTATGATAAAAATAATTTTAATATAAATTTATATAAACACATTTAATAAATGCGTGCTCTTTCGGTGGCGTACTGTACTACGTAGTATACTACGAGACCGTAATTTTGTGCAAACAAATTTTTTGTTAAAATTTTATTATTTTATTGGCTTAATCGATGCTCTAGATTATCAGAATTATGATAAAAATAATTTTAATATAAATTTATATAAACACATTTAATAAATGCGTGCTCTTTCGGTGGCGTACTGTACTACGTAGTATACAACGAGACCATAATTTTTTGCAAACAAATTTTTTGTTAAAATTTTAATATTTTATTGGCTTAATCGATGCTCTAGATTATCAGAATTATGATAAAAATAATTTTAATATAAATTTATATAGACACATTTAATAAATGCGTGCTCTTTCGGTGGCGTACTGTACTACGTAGTATACTACGAGACCGTAATTTTGTGCAAACAAATTTTTTGTTAAAATTTTATTATTTTATTGGCTTAATCGATGCTCTAGATTATCAGAATTATGATAAAAATAATTTTAATATAAATTTATATAAACACATTTAATAAATGCGTGCTCTTTCGGTGGCGTACTGTACTACGTAGTATACTACGAGACCGTAATTTTGTGCAAACAAATTTTTTGTTAAAATTTTATTATTTTATTGGCTTAATCGATGCTCTAGATTATCAGAATTATGATAAAAATAATTTTAATATAAATTTATATAAACACATTTAATAAATGCGTGCTCTTTCGGTGGCGTACTGTACTACGTAGTATACCACGAGACCGTAATTTTGTGCAAACAAATTTTTTGTTAAAATTTTATTATTTTATTGGCTTAATCGATGCTCTAGATTATCAGAATTATGATAAAAATAATTTTAATATAAATTTATATAAACACATTTAATAAATGCGTGCTCTTTCGGTGGCGTACTGTACTACGTAGTATACTACGAGACCATAATTTTGTGGAAACAAATTTTTTGTTAAAATTTTAATATTTTATTGGCTTAATCGATGCTCTATATTATCAGAATTATTATAAAAATAATTTTAATATAAATTTATATAAACATATTTAATAAATGCGTGCTCTTTCGGTGGCGTACTGTACTACGTAGTATACCACGAGATCGTAATTTTGTGCAAACAAATTTTTTGTTAAAATTTTAATATTTTATTGGCTTAATCGATGCTCTATATTATCAGAATTATTATAAAAATAATTTTAATATAAATTTATTTAAACATATTTTATAAATGCGTGCTCTTTCGGTGGCGTACTGTACTACGTAGTATACCACGAGATCGTAATTTTATGCAAACAAATTTTTTGTTAAAATTTTAATATTTTATTGGCTTAATCGATGCTCTAGATTATCAGAATTATGATAAAAATAATTTTAATATAAATTTATATAAACACATTTAATAAATGCGTGCTCTTTCGGTGGCGTACTGTACTACGTAGTATACTACGAGACCGTAATTTTGTGCAAACAAATTTTTTGTTAAAATTTTATTATTTTATTGGCTTAATCGATGCTCTAGATTATCAGAATTATGATAAAAATAATTTTAATATAAATTTATATAAACACATTTAATAAATGCGTGCTCTTTCGGTGGCGTACTGTACGACCGTAATTTTGTGTAAACAAATTTTTTGTTAAAATTTTAATATTTTATTGGCTTAATCGATGCTCTAGATTATCAGAATTATGATAAAAATAATTTTAATATAAATTTATATAAACACATTTAATAAATGCGTGCTCTTTCGGTCGCGTACTGTACTACGTAGTATACTAAACAAATTTTTTGTTAAAATTTTATTATTTTATTGGCTTAATCGATGCTCTAGATTATCAGAATTATGATAAAAATAATTTTAATATAAATTTATATAAACACATTTAATAAATGCGTGCTCTTTCGGTGGCGTACTGTACTACGTAGTATACCACGAGACCGTAATTTTGTGCAAACAAATTTTTTGTTAAAATTTTATTATTTTATTGGCTTAATCGATGCTCTAGATTATCAGAATTATGATAAAAATAATTTTAATATAAATTTATAAAAACACATTTAATAAATGCGTGCTCTTTCGGTGGCGTACTGTACTACGTAGTATACTACGAGACCGTAATTTTGTGCAAACAAATTTTTTGTTAAAATTTTAATATTTTATTGGCTTAATCGATGCTCTAGATTATCAGAATTATGATAAAAATAATTTTAATATAAATTTATATAAACACATTTAATAAATGCATGTTCTTTCGGTGGCGTACTGTACTACGTAGTATACCACGAGACCGTAATTTTGTGCAAACAAATTTTTTGTTAAAATTTTATTTTTTTATTGGCTTAATCGATGCTCTAGATTATCAGAATTATGATAAAAATAATTTTAATATAAATTTATATAAACACATTTAATAAATGCATGCTCTTTCGGTGGCGTACTGTACTACGTAGTATACTACGAGACCGTAATTTTGTGCAAACAAATTTTTTGTTAAAATTTTAATATTTTATTGGCTTAATCGATGCTCTAGATTATCAGAATTATGATAAAAATAATTTTAATATAAATTTATATAAACACATTTAATAAATGCATGTTCTTTCGGAGGCGTACTGTACTACGTAGTATACCACGAGACCATAATTTTGTGCAAACAAATTTTTTGTTAAAATTTTAATATTTTATTAGCTTAATCGATGCTCTAGATTATCAGAATTATGATAAAAATAATTTTAATATAAATTTATATAAACACATTTAATAAATGCGTGCTCTTTCGGTGGCGTACTGTACTACGTAGTATACTACGAGACCGTAATTTTGTGCAAACAAATTTTTTGTTAAAATTTTATTATTTTATTGGCTTAATCGATGCTCTAGATTATCAGAATTATGATAAAAATAATTTTAATATAAATTTATATAAACACATTTAATAAATGCGTGCTCTTTCGGTGGCGTACTGTACTACGTAGTATACTACGAGACCGTAATTTTGTGCAAACAAATTTTTTGTTAAAATTTTATTATTTTATTGGCTTAATCGATGCTCTAGATTATCAGAATTATGATAAAAATAATTTTAATATAAATTTATATAAACACATTTAATAAATGCATGCTCTTTCGGTGGCGTACTGTACTACGTAGTATACCACGAGACCGTAATTTTGTGCAAACAAATTTTTTGTTAAAATTTTAATATTTTATTGGCTTAATCGATGCTCTAGATTATCAGAATTATGATAAAAATAATTTTAATATAAATTTATATAAACACATTTAATAAATGCTTGCTCTTTCGGTGGCGTACTGTACTACGTAGTATAAAACGAGACCATAATTTTTTGCAAACAAATTTTTTGTTAAAATTTTAATATTTTATTGGCTTAATCGATGCTCTAGATTATCAGAATTATGATAAAAATAATTTTAATATAAATTTATATAAACACATTTAATAAATGCGTGCTCTTTCGGTGGCGTACTGTACTACGTAGTATACTACGAGACCGTAATTTTGTGCAAACAAATTTTTTGTTAAAATTTTATTATTTTATTGGCTTAATCGATGCTCTAGATTATCAGAATTATGATAAAAATAATTTTAATATAAATTTATATAAACACATTTAATAAATGCGTGCTCTTTCGGTGGCGTACTGTACTACGTAGTATACTACGAGACCGTAATTTTGTGCAAACAAATTTTTTGTTAAAATTTTATTATTTTATTGGCTTAATCGATGCTCTAGATTATCAGAATTATGATAAAAATAATTTTAATATAAATTTATATAAACACATTTAATAAATGCTTGCTCTTTCGGTGGCGTACTGTACTACGTAGTATACTACGAGACCGTAATTTTGTGCAAACAAATTTTTTGTTAAAATTTTATTATTTTATTGGCTTAATCGATGCTCTAGATTATCAGAATTATGATAAAAATAATTTTAATATAAATTTATATAAACACATTTAATAAATGCGTGCTCTTTCGGTGGCGTACTGTACTACGTAGTATACTACGAGACCGTAATTTTGTGCAAACAAATTTTTTGTTAAAATTTTATTATTTTATTGGCTTAATCGATGCTCTAGATTATCAGAATTATGATAAAAATAATTTTAATATAAATTTATATAAACACATTTAATAAATGCGTGCTCTTTCGGTGGCGTACTGTACTACGTAGTATACAACGAGACCATAATTTTTTGCAAACAAATTTTTTGTTAAAATTTTAATATTTTATTGGCTTAATCGATGCTCTAGATTATCAGAATTATGATAAAAATAATTTTAATATAAATTTATATAGACACATTTAATAAATGCGTGCTCTTTCGGTGGCGTACTGTACTACGTAGTATACTACGAGACCGTAATTTTGTGCAAACAAATTTTTTGTTAAAATTTTAATATTTTATTGGCTTAATCGATGCTCTATATTATCAGAATTATTATAAAAATAATTTTAATATAAATTTATATAAACATATTTAATAAATGCGTGCTCTTTCGGTGGCGTACTGTACTACGTAGTATACCACGAGATCGTAATTTTGTGCAAACAAATTTTTTGTTAAAATTTTAATATTTTATTGGCTTAATCGATGCTCTATATTATCAGAATTATTATAAAAATAATTTTAATATAAATTTATTTAAACATATTTAATAAATGCGTGCTCTTTCGGTGGCGTACTGTACTACGTAGTATACCACGAGATCGTAATTTTATGCAAACAAATTTTTTGTTAAAATTTTAATATTTTATTGGCTTAATCGATGCTCTAGATTATCAGAATTATGATAAAAATAATTTTAATATAAATTTATATAAACACATTTAATAAATGCGTGCTCTTTCGGTGGCGTACTGTACTACGTAGTATACTACGAGACCGTAATTTTGTGCAAACAAATTTTTTGTTAAAATTTTATTATTTTATTGGCTTAATCGATGCTCTAGATTATCAGAATTATGATAAAAATAATTTTAATATAAATTTATATAAACACATTTAATAAATGCGTGCTCTTTCGGTGGCGTACTGTACGACCGTAATTTTGTGTAAACAAATTTTTTGTTAAAATTTTAATATTTTATTGGCTTAATCGATGCTCTAGATTATCAGAATTATGATAAAAATAATTTTAATATAAATTTATATAAACACATTTAATAAATTCGTGCTCTTTCGGTGGCGTACTGTACTACGTAGTATACTACGAGACCATAATTTTGTGCACACAAATTTTTTGTTAAAATTTTAATATTTTATTGGCTTAATCGATGCTCTAGATTATCAGAATTATGATAAAAATAATTTTAATATAAATTTATATAAACACGTTTAATAAATGCGTGCTCTTTCGGTGGCGTACTGTACTACGTAGTATACTACGAGACCATAATTTTGTGCACACAAATTTTTTGTTAAAATTTTAATATTTTATTGGCTTAATCGATGCTCTAGATTATCAGAATTATGATAAAAATAATTTTAATATAAATTTATATAAACACATTTAATAAATGCGTGCTCTTTCGGTGGCGTACTGTACTACGTAGTATACTACGAGACCGTAATTTTGTGCAAACAAATTTTTTGTTAAAATTTTATTATTTTATTGGCTTAATCGATGCTCTAGATTATCAGAATTATGATAAAAATAATTTTAATATAAATTTATATAAACACATTTAATAAATGCGTGCTCTTTCGGTGGCGTACTGTACTACGTAGTATACTACGAGACCGTAATTTTGTGCAAACAAATTTTTTGTTAAAATTTTATTATTTTATTGGCTTAATCGATGCTCTAGATTATCAGAATTATGATAAAAATAATTTTAATATAAATTTATATAAACACATTTAATAAATCCGTGCTCTTTCGGTGGCGTACTGTACTACGTAGTATACTACGAGACCGTAATTTTGTGCAAACAAATTTTTTGTTAAAATTTTATTATTTTATTGGCTTAATCGATGCTCTAGATTATCAGAATTATGATAAAAATAATTTTAATATAAATTTATATAAACACATTTAATAAATGCGTGCTCTTTCGGTGGCGTACTGTACGACCGTAATTTTGTGTAAACAAATTTTTTGTTAAAATTTTAATATTTTATTGGCTTAATCGATGCTCTAGATTATCAGAATTATGATAAAAATAATTTTAATATAAATTTATATAAACACATTTAATAAATGCGTGCTCTTTCGGTGGCGTACTGTACTACGTAGTATACTAAACAAATTTTTTGTTAAAATTTTATTATTTTATTGGCTTAATCGATGCTCTAGATTATCAGAATTATGATAAAAATAATTTTAATATAAATTTATATAAACACATTTAATAAAGGCGTGCTCTTTCGGTGGCGTACTGTACTACGTAGTATACCACGAGACTGTAATTTTGTGCAAACAAATTTTTTGTTAAAATTTTATTATTTTATTGGCTTAATCGATGCTCTAGATTATCAGAATTATGATAAAAATAATTTTAATATAAATTTATATAAACACATTTAATAAATGCGTGCTCTTTCGGTGGCGTACTGTACTACGTAGTATACTACGAGACCATAATTTTGTGCACACAAATTTTTTGTTAAAATTTTAATATTTTATTGGCTTAATCGATGCTCTAGATTATCAGAATTATGATAAAAATAATTTTAATATAAATTTATATAAACACGTTTTTATAAATGCGTGCTCTTTCGGTGGCGTACTGTACTACGTAGTATACTACGAGACCATAATTTTGTGCACACAAATTTTTTGTTAAAATTTTAATATTTTATTGGCTTAATCGATGCTCTAGATTATCAGAATTATGATAAAAATAATTTTAATATAAATTTATATAAACACATTTAATAAATGCGTGCTCTTTCGGTGGCGTACTGTACTACGTAGTATACTACGAGACCGTAATTTTGTGCAAACAAATTTTTTGTTAAAATTTTATTATTTTATTGGCTTAATCGATGCTCTAGATTATCAGAATTATGATAAAAATAATTTTAATATAAATTTATATAAACACATTTAATAAATGCGTGCTCTTTCGGTGGCGTACTGTACTACGTAGTATACTACGAGACCGTAATTTTGTGCAAACAAATTTTTTGTTAAAATTTTATTATTTTATTGGCTTAATCGATGCTCTAGATTATCAGAATTATGATAAAAATAATTTTAATATAAATTTATATAAACACATTTAATAAATCCGTGCTCTTTCGGTGGCGTACTGTACTACGTAGTATACCACGAGACCGTAATTTTGTGCAAACAAATTTTTTGTTAAAATTTTATTATTTTATTGGCTTAATCGATGCTCTAGATTATCAGAATTATGATAAAAATAATTTTAATATAAATTTATATAAACAAATTTAATAAATGCGTGCTCTTTCGGTGGCGTACTGTACTACGTAGTATACTACGAGACCGTAATTTTGTGCAAACAAATTTTTTGTTAAAATTTTATTATTTTATTGGCTTAATCGATGCTCTAGATTATCAGAATTATGATAAAAATAATTTTAATATAAATTTATATAAACACATTTAATAAATGCGTGCTCTTTCGGTGGCGTACTGTACTACGTAGTATACTACGAGACCGTAATTTTGTGCAAACAAATTTTTTGTTAAAATTTTATTATTTTATTGGCTTAATCGATGCTCTAGATTATCAGAATTATGATAAAAATAATTTTAATATAAATTTATATAAACACATTTAATAAATGCGTGCTCTTTCGGTGGCGTACTGTACTACGTAGTATAAAACGAGACCATAATTTTTTGCAAACAAATTTTTTGTTAAAATTTTAATATTTTATTGGCTTAATCGATGCTCTAGATTATCAGAATTATGATAAAAATAATTTTAATATAAATTTATATAAACACATTTAATAAATGCGTGCTCTTTCGGTGGCGTACTATACTACGTAGTATACTACGAGACCGTAATTTTGTGCAAACAAATTTTTTGTTAAAATTTTATTATTTTATTGGCTTAATCGATGCTCTAGATTATCAGAATTATGATAAAAATAATTTTAATATAAATTTATATAAACACATTTAATAAATGCTTGCTCTTTCGGTGGCGTACTGTACTACGTAGTATACTACGAGACCGTAATTTTGTGTAAACAAATTTTTTGTTAAAATTTTATTATTTTATTGGCTTAATCGATGCTCTAGATTATCAGAATTATGATAAAAATAATTTTAATATAAATTTATATAAACACATTTAATAAATGCGTGCTCTTTCGGTGGCGTACTGTACTACGTAGTATACTACGAGACCGTAATTTTGTGCAAACAAATTTTTTGTTAAAATTTTATTATTTTATTGGCTTAATCGATGCTCTAGATTATCAGAATTATGATAAAAATAATTTTAATATAAATTTATATAAACACATTTAATAAATGCGTGCTCTTTCGGTGGCGTACTGTACTACGTAGTATACAACGAGACCATAATTTTTTGCAAACAAATTTTTTGTTAAAATTTTAATATTTTATTGGCTTAATCGATGCTCTAGATTATCAGAATTATGATAAAAATAATTTTAATATAAATTTATATAAACACATTTAATAAATGCGTGCTCTTTCGGTGGCGTACTGTACGACCGTAATTTTGTGTAAACAAATTTTTTGTTAAAATTTTAATATTTTATTGGCTTAATCGATGCTCTAGATTATCAGAATTATGATAAAAATAATTTTAATATAAATTTATATAAACACATTTAATAAATGCGTGCTCTTTCGGTGGCGTACTGTACTACGTAGTATACTAAACAAATTTTTTGTTAAAATTTTATTATTTTATTGGCTTAATCGATGCTCTAGATTATCAGAATTATGATAAAAATAATTTTAATATAAATTTATATAAACACATTTAATAAACGCGTGCTCTTTCGGTGGCGTACTGTACTACGTAGTATACCACGAGACCGTAATTTTGTGCAAACAAATTTTTTGTTAAAATTTTATTATTTTATTGGCTTAATCGATGCTCTAGATTATCAGAATTATGATAAAAATAATTTTAATATAAATTTATATAAACACATTTAATAAATGCGTGCTCTTTCGGTGGCGTACTGTACTACGTAGTATACTACGAGACCATAATTTTGTGCACACAAATTTTTTGTTAAAATTTTAATATTTTATTGGCTTAATCGATGCTCTAGATTATCAGAATTATGATAAAAATAATTTTAATATAAATTTATATAATCACGTTTTTATAAATGCGTGCTCTTTCGGTGGCGTACTGTACTACGTAGTATACTACGAGACCATAATTTTGTGCACACAAATTTTTTGTTAAAATTTTAATATTTTATTGGCTTAATCGATGCTCTAGATTATCAGAATTATGATAAAAATAATTTTAATATAAATTTATATAAACACATTTAATAAATGCGTGCTCTTTCGGTGGCGTACTGTACTACGTAGTATACTACGAGACCGTAATTTTGTGCAAACAAATTTTTTGTTAAAATTTTATTATTTTATTGGCTTAATCGATGCTCTAGATTATCAGAATTATGATAAAAATAATTTTAATATAAATTTATATAAACACATTTAATAAATGCGTGCTCTTTCGGTGGCGTACTGTACTACGTAGTATACTACGAGACCGTAATTTTGTGCAAACAAATTTTTTGTTAAAATTTTATTATTTTATTGGCTTAATCGATGCTCTAGATTATCAGAATTATGATAAAAATAATTTTAATATAAATTTATATAAACACATTTAATAAATCCGTGCTCTTTCGGTGGCGTACTGTACTACGTAGTATACCACGAGACCGTAATTTTGTGCAAACAAATTTTTTGTTAAAATTTTATTATTTTATTGGCTTAATCGATGCTCTAGATTATCAGAATTATGATAAAAATAATTTTAATATAAATTTATATAAACAAATTTAATAAATGCGTGCTCTTTCGGTGGCGTACTGTACTACGTAGTATACTACGAGACCGTAATTTTGTGCAAACAAATTTTTTGTTAAAATTTTATTATTTTATTGGCTTAATCGATGCTCTAGATTATCAGAATTATGATAAAAATAATTTTAATATAAATTTATATAAACACATTTAATAAATGCGTGCTCTTTCGGTGGCGTACTGTACTACGTAGTATACTACGAGACCGTAATTTTGTGCAAACAAATTTTTTGTTAAAATTTTATTATTTTATTGGCTTAATCGATGCTCTAGATTATCAGAATTATGATAAAAATAATTTTAATATAAATTTATATAAACACATTTAATAAATGCTTGCTCTTTCGGTGGCGTACTGTACTACGTAGTATACTACGAGACCGTAATTTTGTGCAAACAAATTTTTTGTTAAAATTTTATTATTTTATTGGCTTAATCGATGCTCTAGATTATCAGAATTATGATAAAAATAATTTTAATATAAATTTATATAAACACATTTAATAAATGCGTGCTCTTTCGGTGGCGTACTGTACTACGTAGTATACTACGAGACCGTAATTTTGTGCAAACAAATTTTTTGTTAAAATTTTATTATTTTATTGGCTTAATCGATGCTCTAGATTATCAGAATTATGATAAAAATAATTTTAATATAAATTTATATAAACACATTTAATAAATGCGTGCTCTTTCGGTGGCGTACTGTACTACGTAGTATACAACGAGACCATAATTTTTTGCAAACAAATTTTTTGTTAAAATTTTAATATTTTATTGGCTTAATCGATGCTCTAGATTATCAGAATTATGATAAAAATAATTTTAATATAAATTTATATAGACACATTTAATAAATGCGTGCTCTTTCGGTGGCGTACTGTACTACGTAGTATACTACGAGACCGTAATTTTGTGCAAACAAATTTTTTGTTAAAATTTTATTATTTTATTGGCTTAATCGATGCTCTAGATTATCAGAATTATGATAAAAATAATTTTAATATAAATTTATATAAACACATTTAATAAATGCGTGCTCTTTCGGTGGCGTACTGTACTACGTAGTATACTACGAGACCGTAATTTTGTGCAAACAAATTTTTTGTTAAAATTTTATTATTTTATTGGCTTAATCGATGCTCTAGATTATCAGAATTATGATAAAAATAATTTTAATATAAATTTATATAAACACATTTAATAAATGCGTGCTCTTTCGGTGGCGTACTGTACTACGTAGTATACCACGAGACCGTAATTTTGTGCAAACAAATTTTTTGTTAAAATTTTATTATTTTATTGGCTTAATCGATGCTCTAGATTATCAGAATTATGATAAAAATAATTTTAATATAAATTTATATAAACACATTTAATAAATGCGTGCTCTTTCGGTGGCGTACTGTACTACGTAGTATACTACGAGACCATAATTTTGTGCAAACAAATTTTTTGTTAAAATTTTAATATTTTATTGGCTTAATCGATGCTCTATATTATCAGAATTATTATAAAAATAATTTTAATATAAATTTATATAAACATATTTAATAAATGCGTGCTCTTTCGGTGGCGTACTGTACTACGTAGTATACCACGAGATCGTAATTTTGTGCAAACAAATTTTTTGTTAAAATTTTAATATTTTATTGGCTTAATCGATGCTCTATATTATCAGAATTATTATAAAAATAATTTTAATATAAATTTATTTAAACATATTTAATAAATGCGTGCTCTTTCGGTGGCGTACTGTACTACGTAGTATACCACGAGATCGTAATTTTATGCAAACAAATTTTTTGTTAAAATTTTAATATTTTATTGGCTTAATCGATGCTCTAGATTATCAGAATTATGATAAAAATAATTTTAATATAAATTTATATAAACACATTTAATAAATGCGTGCTCTTTCGGTGGCGTACTGTACTACGTAGTATACTACGAGACCGTAATTTTGTGCAAACAAATTTTTTGTTAAAATTTTATTATTTTATTGGCTTAATCGATGCTCTAGATTATCAGAATTATGATAAAAATAATTTTAATATAAATTTATATAAACACATTTAATAAATGCGTGCTCTTTCGGTGGCGTACTGTACGACCGTAATTTTGTGTAAACAAATTTTTTGTTAAAATTTTAATATTTTATTGGCTTAATCGATGCTCTAGATTATCAGAATTATGATAAAAATAATTTTAATATAAATTTATATAAACACATTTAATAAATGCGTGCTCTTTCGGTGGCGTACTGTACTACGTAGTATACTAAACAAATTTTTTGTTAAAATTTTATTATTTTATTGGCTTAATCGATGCTCTAGATTATCAGAATTATGATAAAAATAATTTTAATATAAATTTATATAAACACATTTAATAAATGCGTGCTCTTTCGGTGGCGTACTGTACTACGTAGTATACCACGAGACCGTAATTTTGTGCAAACAAATTTTTTGTTAAAATTTTATTATTTTATTGGCTTAATCGATGCTCTAGATTATCAGAATTATGATAAAAATAATTTTAATATAAATTTATATAAACACATTTAATAAATGCGTGCTCTTTCGGTGGCGTACTGTACTACGTAGTATACTACGAGACCGTAATTTTGTGCAAACAAATTTTTTGTTAAAATTTTAATATTTTATTGGCTTAATCGATGCTCTAGATTATCAGAATTATGATAAAAATAATTTTAATATAAATTTATATAAACACATTTAATAAATGCATGTTCTTTCGGTGGCGTACTGTACTACGTAGTATACCACGAGACCGTAATTTTGTGCAAACAAATTTTTTGTTAAAATTTTATTATTTTATTGGCTTAATCGATGCTCTAGATTATCAGAATTATGATAAAAATAATTTTAATATAAATTTATATAAACACATTTAATAAATGCATGCTCTTTCGGTGGCGTACTGTACTACGTAGTATACTACGAGACCGTAATTTTGTGCAAACAAATTTTTTGTTAAAATTTTAATATTTTATTGGCTTAATCGATGCTCTAGATTATCAGAATTATGATAAAAATAATTTTAATATAAATTTATATAAACACATTTAATAAATGCATGTTCTTTCGGAGGCGTACTGTACTACGTAGTATACCACGAGACCATAATTTTGTGCAAACAAATTTTTTGTTAAAATTTTAATATTTTATTAGCTTAATCGATGCTCTAGATTATCAGAATTATGATAAAAATAATTTTAATATAAATTTATATAAACACATTTAATAAATGCGTGCTCTTTCGGTGGCGTACTGTACTACGTAGTATACTACGAGACCGTAATTTTGTGCAAACAAATTTTTTGTTAAAATTTTATTATTTTATTGGCTTAATCGATGCTCTAGATTATCAGAATTATGATAAAAATAATTTTAATATAAATTTATATAAACACATTTAATAAATGCGTGCTCTTTCGGTTGCGTACTGTACTACGTAGTATACTACGAGACCGTAATTTTGTGCAAACAAATTTTTTGTTAAAATTTTATTATTTTATTGGCTTAATCGATGCTCTAGATTATCAGAATTATGATAAAAATAATTTTAATATAAATTTATATAAACACATTTAATAAATGCGTGCTCTTTCGGTGGCGTACTGTACTACGTAGTATACCACGAGACCGTAATTTTGTGCAAACAAATTTTTTGTTAAAATTTTAATATTTTATTGGCTTAATCGATGCTCTAGATTATCAGAATTATGATAAAAATAATTTTAATATAAATTTATATAAACACATTTAATAAATGCGTGCTCTTTCGGTGGCGTACTGTACTACGTAGTATACTACGAGACCGTAATTTTGTGCAAACAAATTTTTTGTTAAAATTTTAATATTTTATTGGCTTAATCGATGCTCTAGATTATCAGAATTATGATAAAAATAATTTTAATATAAATTTATATAAACACATTTAATAAATGCGTGCTCTTTCGGTGGCGTACTGTACTACGAGACCGTAATTTTGTGCAAACAAATTTTTTGTTAAAATTTTATTATTTTATTGGCTTAATCGATGCTCTAGATTATCAGAATTATGATAAAAATAATTTTAATATAAATTTATATAAACACATTTAATAAATGCTTGCTCTTTCGGTGGCGTACTGTACTACGTAGTATACCACGAGACCGTAATTTTGTGCAAACAAATTTTTTGTTAAAATTTTAATATTTTATTGGCTTAATCGATGCTCTAGATTATCAGAATTATGATAAAAATAATTTTAATATAAATTTATATAAACACATTTAATAAATGCGTGCTCTTTCGGTGGCGTACTGTACTACGTAGTATACAACGAGACCATAATTTTTTGCAAACAAATTTTTTGTTAAAATTTTATTATTTTATTGGCTTAATCGATGCTCTAGATTATCAGAATTATGATAAAAATAATTTTAATATAAATTTATATAAACACATTTAATAAATGCGTGCTCTTTCGGTGGCGTACTGTACTACGTAGTATACTACGAGACCGTAATTTTGTGCAAACAAATTTTTTGTTAAAATTTTATTATTTTATTGGCTTAATCGATGCTATAGATTATCAGAATTATGATAAAAATAATTTTAATATAAATTTATATAAACACATTTAATAAATGCGTGCTCTTTCGGTGGCGTACTGTACTACGTAGTATACTACGAGACCGTAATTTTGTGCAAACAAATTTTTTGTTAAAATTTTATTATTTTATTGGCTTAATCGATGCTCTAGATTATCAGAATTATGATAAAAATAATTTTAATATAAATTTATATAAACACATTTAATAAATGCGTGCTCTTTCGGTGGCGTACTGTACTACGTAGTATACCACGAGACCGTAATTTTGTGCAAACAAATTTTTGTTTAAAATTTTATTATTTTATTGGCTTAATCGATGCTCTAGATTATCAGAATTATGATAAAAATAATTTTAATATAAATTTATATAAACACATTTAATAAATGCGTGCTCTTTCGGTGGCGTACTGTACTACGTAGTATACTACGAGACCATAATTTTGTGCAAACAAATTTTTTGTTAAAATTTTAATATTTTATTGGCTTAATCGATGCTCTATATTATCAGAATTATGATAAAAATAATTTTAATATAAATTTATATAAACATATTTAATAAATGCGTGCTCTTTCGGTGGCGTACTGTACTACGTAGTATACCACGAGATCGTAATTTTGTGCAAACAAATTTTTTGTTAAAATTTTAATATTTTATTGGCTTAATCGATGCTCTATATTATCAGAATTATTATAAAAATAATTTTAATATAAATTTATTTAAACATATTTAATAAATGCGTGCTCTTTCGGTGGCGTACTGTACTACGTAGTATACCACGAGATCGTAATTTTATGCAAACAAATTTTTTGTTAAAATTTTAATATTTTATTGGCTTAATCGATGCTCTAGATTATCAGAATTATGATAAAAATAATTTTAATATAAATTTATATAAACACATTTAATAAATGCGTGCTCTTTCGGTGGCGTACTGTACTACGTAGTATACTACGAGACCGTAATTTTGTGCAAACAAATTTTTTGTTAAAATTTTATTATTTTATTGGCTTAATCGATGCTCTAGATTATCAGAATTATGATAAAAATAATTTTAATATAAATTTATATAAACACATTTAATAAATGCGTGCTCTTTCGGTGGCGTACTGTACGACCGTAATTTTGTGTAAACAAATTTTTTGGTAAAATTTTAATATTTTATTGGCTTAATCGATGCTCTAGATTATCAGAATTATGATAAAAATAATTTTAATATAAATTTATATAAACACATTTAATAAATGCATGCTCTTTCGGTGGCGTACTGTACTACGTAGTATACTAAACAAATTTTTTGTTAAAATTTTATTATTTTATTGGCTTAATCGATGCTCTAGATTATCAGAATTATGATAAAAATAATTTTAATATAAATTTATATAAACACATTTAATAAATGCGTGCTCTTTCGGTGGCGTACTGTACTACGTAGTATACCACGAGACCGTAATTTTGTGCAAACAAATTTTTTGTTAAAATTTTATTATTTTATTGGCTTAATCGATGCTCTAGATTATCAGAATTATGATAAAAATAATTTTAATATAAATTTATATAAACACATTTAATAAATGCATGTTCTTTCGGAGGCGTACTGTACTACGTAGTATACCACGAGACCATAATTTTGTGCAAACAAATTTTTTGTTAAAATTTTAATATTTTATTGGCTTAATCGATGCTCTAGATTATCAGAATTATGATAAAAATAATTTTAATATAAATTTATAAAAACACATTTAATAAATGCATGTTCTTTCGGTGGCGTACTGTACTACGTAGTATACCACGAGACCGTAATTTTGTGCAAACAAATTTTTTGTTAAAATTTTATTATTTTATTGGCTTAATCGATGCTCTAGATTATCAGAATTATGATAAAAATAATTTTAATATAAATTTATATAAACACATTTAATAAATGCATGCTCTTTCGGTGGCGTACTGTACTACGTAGTATACTACGAGACCGTAATTTTGTGCAAACAAATTTTTTGTTAAAATTTTAATATTTTATTGGCTTAATCGATGCTCTAGATTATCAGAATTATGATAAAAATAATTTTAATATAAATTTATATAAACACATTTAATAAATGCATGTTCTTTCGGAGGCGTACTGTACTACGTAGTATACCACGAGACCATAATTTTGTGCAAACAAATTTTTTGTTAAAATTTTAATATTTTATTAGCTTAATCGATGCTCTAGATTATCAGAATTATGATAAAAATAATTTTAATATAAATTTATATAAACACATTTAATAAATGCGTGCTCTTTCGGTGGCGTACTGTACTACGTAGTATACTACGAGACCGTAATTTTGTGCAAACAAATTTTTTGTTAAAATTTTATTATTTTATTGGCTTAATCGATGCTCTAGATTATCAGAATTATGATAAAAATAATTTTAATATAAATTTATATAAACACATTTAATAAATGCGTGCTCTTTCGGTGGCGTACTGTACTACGTAGTATACTACTAATCGATGCTCTAGATTATCAGAATTATGATAAAAATAATTTTAATATAAATTTATATAAACACATTTAATAAATGCATGCTCTTTCGGTGGCGTACTGTACTACGTAGTATACCACGAGACCGTAATTTTGTGCAAACAAATTTTTTGTTAAAATTTTAATATTTTATTGGCTTAATCGATGCTCTAGATTATCAGAATTATGATAAAAATAATTTTAATATAAATTTATATAAACACATTTAATAAATGCGTGCTCTTTCGGTGGCGTACTGTACTACGTAGTATACTACGAGACCGTAATTTTGTGCTAACAAATTTTTTGTTAAAATTTTAATATTTTATTGGCATAATCGATGCTCTAGATTATCAGAATTATGATAAAAATAATTTTAATATAAATTTATATAAACACATTTAATAAATGCGTGCTCTTTCGGTGGCGTACTGTACTACGTAGTATACTACGAGACCGTAATTTTGTGCAAACAAATTTTTTGTTAAAATTTTATTATTTTATTGGCTTAATCGATGCTCTAGATTATCAGAATTATGATAAAAATAATTTTAATATAAATTTATATAAACACATTTAATAAATGCGTGCTCTTTCGGTGGCGTACTGTACTACGTAGTATACCACGAGACCGTAATTTTGTGCAAACAAATTTTTTGTTAAAATTTTAATATTTTATTGGCTTAATCGATGCTCTAGATTATCAGAATTATGATAAAAATAATTTTAATATAAATTTATATAAACACATTTAATAAATGCGTGCTCTTTCGGTGGCGTACTGTACTACGTAGTATACTACGAGACCGTAATTTTGTGCAAACAAATTTTTTGTTAAAATTTTAATATTTTATTGGCTTAATCGATGCTCTAGATTATCAGAATTATGATAAAAATAATTTTAATATAAATTTATATAAACACATTTAATAAATGCATGCTCTTTCAGTGGCGTACTGTACTACGTAGTATACTACGAGACCGTAATTTTGTGCAAACAAATTTTTTGTTAAAATTTTAATATTTTATTGGCTTAATCGATGCTCTAGATTATCAGAATTATGATAAAAATAATTTTAATATAAATTTATATAAACACATTTAATAAATGCATGTTCTTTCGGTGGCGTACTGTACTACGTAGTATACCACGAGACCGTAATTTTGTGCAAACAAATTTTTTGTTAAAATTTTAATATTTTATTAGCTTAATCGATGCTCTATCATAGATTATCAGAATTATGATAAAAATAATTTTAATATAAATTTATATAAACACATTTAATAAATGCGTGCTCTTTCGGTGGCGTACTGTACTACGTAGTATACTACGAGACCGTAATTTTGTGCAAACAAATTTTTTGTTAAAATTTTAATATTTTATTGGCTTAATCGATGCTCTAGATTATCAGAATTATGATAAAAATAATTTTAATATAAATTTATATAAACACATTTAATAAATGCGTGCTCTTTCGGTGGCGTACTGTACTACGTAGTATACTACGGTACCGTAATTTTGTGCAAACAAATTTTTTGTTAAAATTTTATTATTTTATTGGCTTAATCGATGCTCTAGATTATCAGAATTATGATAAAAATAATTTTAATATAAATTTATATAAACACATTTAATAAATGCATGCTCTTTCGGTGGCGTACTGTACTACGTAGTATACCACGAGACCGTAATTTTGTGCAAACAAATTTTTTGTTAAAATTTTAATATTTTATTGGCTTAATCGATGCTCTAGATTATCAGAATTATGATAAAAATAATTTTAATATAAATTTATATAAACACATTTAATAAATGCGTGCTCTTTCGGTGGCGTACTGTACTACGTAGTATACTACGAGACCGTAATTTTGTGCAAACAAATTTTTTGTTAAAATTTTAATATTTTATTGGCTTAATCGATGCTCTAGATTATCAGAATTATGATAAAAATAATTTTAATATAAATTTATATAAACACATTTAATAAATGCGTGCTCTTTCGGTGGCGTACTGTACGACCGTAATTTTGTGCAAACAAATTTTTTGTTAAAATTTTAATATTTTATTGGCTTAATCGATGCTCTAGATTATCAGAATTATGATAAAAATAATTTTAATATAAATTTATATAAACACATTTAATAAATGCGTGCTCTTTCGGTGGCGTACTGTACTACGTAGTATACTACGAGACCGTAATTTTGTGCAAACAAATTTTTTGTTAAAATTTTAATATTTTATTGGCTTAATCGATGCTCTAGATTATCAGAATTATGATAAAAATAATTTTAATATAAATTTATATAAACACATTTAATAAATGCGTGCTCTTTCGGTGGCGTACTGTACTACGTAGTATACTACGAGACCGTAATTTTGTGCAAACAAATTTTTTGTTAAAATTTTATTATTTTATTGGCTTAATCGATGCTCTAGATTATCAGAATTATGATAAAAATAATTTTAATATAAATTTATATAAACACATTTAATAAATGCGTGCTCTTTCGGTGGCGTACTGTACTACGTAGTATACTACGAGACCGTAATTTTGTGCAAACAAATTTTTTGTTAAAATTTTATTATTTTATTGGCTTAATCGATGCTCTAGATTATCAGAATTATGATAAAAATAATTTTAATATAAATTTATATAAACACATTTAATAAATGCGTGCTCTTTCGGTGGCGTACTGTACTACGTAGTATACTACGAGACCATAATTTTGTGCAAACAAATTTTTTGTTAAAATTTTAATATTTTATTGGCTTAATCGATGCTCTAGATTATCAGAATTATGATAAAAATAATTTTAATATAAATTTATATAAACACATTTAATAAATGCGTGCTCTTTCGGTGGCGTACTGTACTACGTAGTATACTACGAGACCGTAATTTTGTGCAAACAAATTTTTTTTTAAATTTTATTATTTTATTGGCTTAATCGATGCTCTAGATTATCAGAATTATGATAAAAATAATTTTAATATAAATTTATATAAACACATTTAATAAATGCGTGCTCTTTCGGTGGCGTACTGTACTACGTAGTATACCACGAGACCGTAATTTTGTGCAAACAAATTTTTTGTTAAAATTTTATTATTTTATTGGCTTAATCGATGCTCTAGATTATCAGAATTATGATAAAAATAATTTTAATATAAATTTATATAAACACATTTAATAAATGCATGTTCTTTCGGAGGCGTACTGTACTACGTAGTATACCACGAGACCATAATTTTGTGCAAACAAATTTTTTGTTAAAATTTTAATATTTTATTGGCTTAATCGATGCTCTAGATTATCAGAATTATGATAAAAATAATTTTAATATAAATTTATAAAAACACATTTAATAAATGCATGTTCTTTCGGTGGCGTACTGTACTACGTAGTATACCACGAGACCGTAATTTTGTGCAAACAAATTTTTTGTTAAAATTTTATTATTTTATTGGCTTAATCGATGCTCTAGATTATCAGAATTATGATAAAAATAATTTTAATATAAATTTATATAAACACATTTAATAAATGCATGCTCTTTCGGTGGCGTACTGTACTACGTAGTATACTACGAGACCGTAATTTTGTGCAAACAAATTTTTTGTTAAAATTTTAATATTTTATTGGCTTAATCGATGCTCTAGATTATCAGAATTATGATAAAAATAATTTTAATATAAATTTATATAAACACATTTAATAAATGCGTGTTCTTTCGGAGGCGTACTGTACTACGTAGTATACCACGAGACCATAATTTTGTGCAAACAAATTTTTTGTTAAAATTTTAATATTTTATTAGCTTAATCGATGCTCTAGATTATCAGAATTATGATAAAAATAATTTTAATATAAATTTATATAAACACATTTAATAAATGCGTGCTCTTTCGGTGGCGTACTGTACTACGTAGTATACTACGAGACCGTAATTTTGTGCAAACAAATTTTTTGTTAAAATTTTATTATTTTATTGGCTTAATCGATGCTCTAGATTATCAGAATTATGATAAAAATAATTTTAATATAAATTTATATAAACACATTTAATAAATGCGTGCTCTTTCGGTGGCGTACTGTACTACGTAGTATACTACGAGACCGTAATTTTGTGCAAACAAATTTTTTGTTAAAATTTTATTATTTTATTGGCTTAATCGATGCTCTAGATTATCAGAATTATGATAAAAATAATTTTAATATAAATTTATATAAACACATTTAATAAATGCATGCTCTTTCGGTGGCGTACTGTACTACGTAGTATACCACGAGACCGTAATTTTGTGCAAACAAATTTTTTGTTAAAATTTTAATATTTTATTGGCTTAATCGATGCTCTAGATTATCAGAATTATGATAAAAATAATTTTAATATAAATTTATATAAACACATTTAATAAATGCGTGCTCTTTCGGTGGCGTACTGTACTACGTAGTATACTACGAGACCGTAATTTTGTGCAAACAAATTTTTTGTTAAAATTTTAATATTTTATTGGCTTAATCGATGCTCTAGATTATCAGAATTATGATAAAAATAATTTTAATATAAATTTATATAAACACATTTAATAAATGCGTGCTCTTTCGGTGGCGTACTGTACTACGTAGTATACTACGAGACCGTAATTTTGTGCAAACAAATTTTTTGTTAAAATTTTATTATTTTATTGGCTTAATCGATGCTCTAGATTATCAGAATTATGATAAAAATAATTTTAATATAAATTTATATAAACACAATTAATAAATGCGTGTTCTTTCGGTGGCGTACTGTACTACGTAGTATACTACGAGACCGTAATTTTGTGCAAACAAATTTTTTGTTAAAATTTTAATATTTTATTGGCTTAAATGCTCTAGATTATCAGAATTATGATAAAAATAATTTTAATATAAATTTATATAAACACATTTAATAAATGCGTGCTCTTTCGGTGGCGTACTGTACTACGTAGTATACTACGAGACCGTAATTTTGTGCAAACAAATTTTTTGTTAAAATTTTATTATTTTATTGGCTTAATCGATGCTCTAGATTATCAGAATTATGATAAAAATAATTTTAATATAAATTTATATAAACACATTTAATAAATGCGTGCTCTTTCGGTGGCGTACTGTACTACATAGTATACTACGAGACCGTAATTTTGTGCAAACAAATTTTTTGTTAAAATTTTATTATTTTATTGGCTTAATCGATGCTCTAGATTATCAGAATTATGATAAAAATAATTTTAATATAAATTTATATAAACACATTTAATAAATGCGTGCTCTTTCGGTGGCGTACTGTACTACGTAGTATACTACGAGACCGTAATTTTGTGCAAACAAATTTTTTGTTAAAATTTTATTATTTTATTGGCTTAATCGATGCTCTAGATTATCAGAATTATGATAAAAATAATTTTAATATAAATTTATATAAACACATTTAATAAATGCGTGCTCTTTTGGTGGCGTACTGTACTACGTAGTATACTACGAGACCATAATTTTGTGCACACAAATTTTTTGTTAAAATTTTAATATTTTATTGGCTTAATCGATGCTCTAGATTATCAGAATTATGATAAAAATAATTTTAATATAAATTTATATAAACACATTTAATAAATACGTGCTCTTTCGGTGGCGTACTGTACTACGTAGTATACTATCATACGAGACCGTAATTTTGTGCAAACAAATTTTTTGTTAAAATTTTATTATTTTATTGGCTTATCGATGCTCTAGTTTATCAGAATTATGATAAAAATAATTTTAATATAAATTTATATAAACACATTTAATAAATGCGTGCTCTTTCGGTGGCGTACTGTACTACGTAGTATACTACGAGACCGTAATTTTGTGCAAACAAATTTTTTGTTAAAATTTTATTATTTTATTGACTTAATCGATGCTCTAGATTATCAGAATTATGATAAAAATAATTTTAATATAAATTTATATAAACACATTTAATAAATGCGTGCTCTTTCGGTGGCGTACTGTACTACGTAGTATACTACGAGACCATAATTTTGTGCAAACAAGTTTTTTGTTAAAATTTTATTATTTTATTGGCTTAATCGATGCTCTAGATTATCAGAATTATGATAAAAATAATTTTAATATAAATTTATATAAACACATTTAATAAATGCGTGCTCTTTCGGTGGCGTACTGTACTACGTAGTATACCACGAGACCGTAATTTTGTGCAAACAAATTTTTTGTTAAAATTTTATTATTTTATTGGCTTAATCGATGCTCTAGATTATCAGAATTATGATAAAAATAATTTTAATATAAATTTATATAAACACATTTAATAAATGCGTGCTCTTTCGGTGGCGTACTGTACTACGTAGTATACTACGAGACCGTAATTTTGTGCAAACAAATTTTTTGTTAAAATTTTATTATTTTATTGGCTTAATCGATGCTCTAGATTATCAGAATTATGATAAAAATAATTTTAATATAAATTTATATAAACACATTTAATAAATGCGTGCTCTTTCGGTTGCGTACTGTACTACGTAATATACTACGAGACCGTAATTTTGTGCAAACAAATTTTTTGTTAAAATTTTATTATTTTATTGGCTTAATCGATGCTCTAGATTATCAGAATTATGATAAAAATAATTTTAATATAAATTTATATAAACACATTTAATAAATGCGTGCTCTTTCGGTGGCGTACTGTACTACGTAGTATACCACGAGACCGTAATTTTGTGCAAACAAATTTTTTGTTAAAATTTTAATATTTTATTGGCTTAATCGATGCTCTAGATTATCAGAATTATGATAAAAATAATTTTAATATAAATTTATATAAACACATTTAATAAATGCGTGCTCTTTCGGTGGCGTACTGTACTATGTAGTATACTACGAGACCGTAATTTTGTGCAAACAAATTTTTTGTTAAAATTTTATTATTTTATTGGCTTAATCGATGCTCTAGATTATCAGAATTATGATAAAAATAATTTTAATATAAATTTATATAAACACATTTAATAAATGCGTGTTCTTTCGGTGGCGTACTGTACTACGTAGTATACTACGAGACCGTAATTTGGTGCAAACAAATTTTTTGTTAAAATTTTAATATTTTATTGGCTTAATCGATGCTCTAGATTATCAGAATTATGATAAAAATAATTTTAATATAAATTTATATAAACACATTTAATAAATGCGTGCTCTTTCGGTGGCGTACTGTACTACGTAGTATACCACGAGACCATAATTTTGTGCAAACAAATTTTTTGTTAAAATTTTAATATTTTATTGGCTTAATCGATGCTCTAGATTATCAGAATTATGATAATAAAATTAATACATTTTTAGAACGAGGTGTTAAATTTTGAAGTGCATATGGAACTACAACAACATCTCGTCCATCAATTTTTGTGTATATTATATCATCCGTCTGAGGTATTTGTCTTCTTCGAATCAAAGCAAAGTTAACTTCTAAATATTCTATTAAAATGTCTACATTTCTTTTATCTTTTGGAAGTTGTAATAAGATTTCTTTTAAAAAGTGTTGCATTCTATCATATTGTTTTATTTCAACAATAATTTTTTGCATTTCAAATGTATAATCTGATTTTTTTGCAACTGGAATATTAATAGAAATAGTATTTTTCGATTCAGTTTTAGTAATTTGATTAGCTGTAAAATTATCTCCACGTAACGCTTCTATTATCGAAAATTTAATATTATCTTTTAATGTTAAATATTCTGTTATAGATAGATTCTGAGGTGTATTTAAGTTTTGAGAAATAAATAACAAAAAATTATCTAAGTTAGTAGGTTTCTTAAATATTTCTTGAAGTAATGTCTCACCAGCCTCAAATGATGTATTAAATTCTGAAAATGTAATCTTTAACAAATTTGTAGGTTGTTTTTCAGTTACATTTGTTATCATATCATATTCACTATAAAATATATTAAATAATGATTTTAAATCATTTTGTTCTAGTTTTACGGATTTCGAAATTTGTGATAAAATAAAATCTAGAAATTCCTCAATACTCTCATAAATCTTATATTTTAAAGTTATATTCTTTATTTCACTCTTATGATTAGGTAAATTAATTTTAAAACTATATTCTAATTCACCTCGTTTAACTTTTTTATGTGTTATATTATCTAAATTTATTTTACTAATTTTTTCAAACAAAATTTCTTTAACTTTTCTACATGCTTTATCATGATTGAATGTCTTTTCATTACTCACAACGTAATGATGCATATTTTCAAGAAATGTAGTAAAAGATATAAATTTTGTTTTACCAAGCTTAGCAAGATCGTCTGCAGTAAATTCGATTCTATAGTCTTTTTCACCTTCTACATTAATTGTAACTTTGTTGAATGTAACATTTCTTTTAACTTTCTTACTTAGATAATTTTTCCTAGAGATATGCTCTTGATTTAATACTTGATTTAAATTTAATATTTTTGATATTTGCGGTGAATGAAAATTATTAAAACTTATTTCAGTCACCCCAACACTCCAAGAATCATTAAAAGTAATTGGAACATGAAGTTTATTGGTGAACGTAGATAAAACATTATCTGGATAAATATCTAAAGAACTATTACTTAATAAACAGATATAAAAGTTATCTTCTGTAATCAACATGTTGTTGAAATATGTAAAACATTTTTTTTGTGTATCTTCTTTTATACCTTTTCTCTATATACTGTCCATGGAATTTTATTTTTATATGTTTTAAGCTTAGTGATTCTTGATGATACACCCATTCCAGACTGTTTTTTTTTATTAGGCTGAAAAGGACGAGTAGCATACCTATCAACTTCTTCTTCTAACTCATCATCAGTTGATAAATCTACTGAAATAATATCATCATTAATTGCATCATAATATCTTGCTCCTATTATTTTATTTCCAACCCCTTTTTTTGTTTTTTTTAATTCAAGTTTACCTCCAGGCTTCATTTGTGCTAGTGCCTTTTTTCTTGAAGCAGATTCAACTATTAATGCATTAGCATTCTTCTCTGCCTCGGATTTAGGTTTAATTATCTCTATTTCTGATGGTATTTGTTCTAGCAAAACTCGTGGATTTTGTTTTAATTTAGATGATTTTATTTCTAAAATATTCGGACTACTATGCCTTCTTTCAACATCTTCAGTTTTCGGAACAAATTTTGGTTTATCTTCTTCTTCAATTACAATATTATCAGTCTGAGTTTCTATAGATCTTATATTATCTTGCATATCACTCTGAGTTCCTATAGTTCGATGTGGAATATCCTCACTCTGAGTACCAATAGATTTTTGTATATTCTTATTTTGCCAATATCTAAATTTATGAGGATTTTGAAGTATCACTTGACGATAGTTATACCATTTATCTGTTTCATTCATTGATTTATTTGAAATAATATTTTTTAATTTACGATCTATCTCTGATAGCTGTTCTTCATCGATTAACATTTGTTTCCATTTCTTAAATAAATCTGGAGATATTAAAATCATTTTTTGTAAAAGCGCTTGATTTCTATTCATTGTGTAAAATGTTCAACTAGTTTTCCAACAGCACCTGCTAATAATGAACCTAATAAAACTGGTAGAAAACCACCCTTTTGAATAAGTATTTTTCGCTTTCGTGACAACTTTACTTTTGGTGATGATAAATTACGTAAAGTCTTTTTATACTTTTTTAATCGTGATTTAATCGATTTTGAAATCTTCATATTTCCATTTAAGGTATTCATACATATTTCACACAATGCTTTTATTAATTCAGGTTTTGAATTTTTTAATATATTTTTACGTAATTGAGGGTTAGCATTTTTCAATTTGTGTAGAAAATGCTTGTTCACCATTAATTTTTTCATATTCGTTGCAAATTTTTCTATTTCCTAAAACAGATTTTGGTATATAACAAACCAAATAGTCTTTGTTAAAAATATCTGTTCGAAATCGTGTCAGTTCACTTCCAGTTTGAGTTTTTATTATTATTATTATTATTAGTTGAGGGCCATGTGGGCGTTCAAGCCACCCCGCACTGCGACCTAAAAGATCTTTTGTGCATGGACCCTACTTAATGAGCCGTCCAGTCAATATTCAGGCTCTTAATGAACCTGACAATACTGCCGGCCGGTATATGGTGCATACCATCCGGGCTCATTACTCTCCCTCCTAGATGTTGTAACCTTTTGCAGAAAATGGCTGGGCAATGGCACAGAACATGTTCCGCTGATTCCGCTTCCATGTCACAGAAGCGACATCTATCCGTCGGACTTAGGCCCATTTTCTTAAGGTGATACCTTAAGGGGATGTGACCTGTGAGGAAGCCGGTAAGCAGCCTCAACTCAGGTTTCCTAAGTACGAGACATTCCTTGGCCCTGGCCGACGAAGGTGAAATAAATTCCTTCGCCTGTCGCAAACCTGGAATTCCGCGCCAGTAAGAGGACTTTTGCATATCCTCCCAGCGTTTAACTGCTGCCCTAAGGTGCCCCTTAGAGACGCCGCAGAAGGGCTCTGGTCCAATTAATGGAAAGGCAGATCCCTCGCGGGCGAGGACATCAGCTGCCTCGTTTCCCACAATTCCAGTGTGCCCTGGCACCCAAACAAGTGTTACCTTATTTGAGCTTGCCAGCGATTTAATAACCTTCAGACAATCCCATACCAGCCTTGACTCAATGGTAAAAGACCTAAGAGCCTTTAAGGCCGATTGGCTGTCTGATACGATATAAACCTTTGCGCCGTTTAGGCCTTTAGAAATGCCTATCCTAGCACAAAGTTCTATAGCATGCACTTCTGCTTGAAAGACGGTTGCATTGGTACCCAAGGACTTCGAGAGTGATACTCCACTCCCATGTATTCCTACCCCCGCCCCATCTTCCGTTTTTGATCCATCTGTATACCACACCAATGACCCTCGCTCAAAGGATGGTCCCCCTGTACTCCACTCCTCCCGGTCAGGTAATCTAACACAAAAGGGTTTGTGGAAATCCAGTTTGGCTGGCATACAGTCGGAAGGCATTCCTATAGTGGGATCTGTCTGAAACTCCTTAAGGATCTCCAGATGGCCCACCATATTGCCTGGTTTGATGTTACCCTCCGCCTGCATCTTAAGGGCCATATTAACAGCATCCTTTTTTACATGCAGATGCAATGGAGTTAGTCCTAGGAGTGTCTCCATTGCTGCGGTCGGACATGTTTTCATTGAGCCCGTAACCCCAATGCAGGCCATACGCTGAACCTTATTCAATAAAGTTTGCGCTGTCCTTTGTTGAGTTTTAGGCCACCACACTAACGATGCGTAAGTGATCATAGGCCTAATAATTGTTAGAAATGACCAGTAGATCATTTTTGGTTGTAGTCCCCAAGTACGTCCATAGAGTCTCTGACAGGCCCAAAAAGCCTTAGTGGCTCTATTATGAATTTTTTGTATATGTTGTTCCCAGTTCAGTTTATTATCCAGGATAACCCCTAGATATTTAACCTCTTTGGAAAAGGCAACAATAGTACCGTTTAACGAGGGAGCTACTAGCGAGAGCTTTCTCCTCCTCGTAAAAGGGACAATGACAGTTTTGTTTGGATTGACACTAAGTCCTTCGTTGTTACACCACTGCCATATCAAGTTGAGTGCATTTTGCATGAGATCAGAGATGATATCATCAAACCTGCCTCTAATCACGATAGCCACGTCATCCGCATAGCCCTGGACATCAAACCCATGGCTATTCAGGAGGACCAGCAGTCTATCAATAACCAATGACCATAAAAGAGGAGACAGTACACCTCCTTGGGGACAGCCCTTTACGGCCCTGATGGTTACTGACTCGCCACCTAGTGTGGCTGTAATATCGCGATATTTCAGCATGGAGCGGATCCACCTAGTTGTAGACGGCGGAACCCCCTTCTCCATAGCTGCCCTCTCTATTGAACCATAGGAGGTATTGTCAAATGCCCCCTCAATGTCCACAAAGGCACACAGGGCAATTTCCTTAAAAGCCACCGCTCTTTCAATCTTCGTGACTAGACCACTAAGAGCCATCACAGTGGATTTGCCAGCTTGATAAGCAAACTGGTTCCGATGCAGTGGGTTATTTACAAGGATTTCATTTCTTATTTGATTATCCAGGATTTTTTCCATCGTCTTCAATAGAAACGATGTTAGGCTAATTGGCCGATAAGCCTTGGGCTGGGTGTCCAGACGACCCCCTCCCTTTGGTATAAAGACCACATTTACTTTCCTCCATAGTTTCGGAATATAGTTAAAAGCATAACTTGCCCGAAACAACTGGACCAAGCTGGGGAGTATTTCCTCAATACCTCTTTGAAGTAAAGCCGGAAAGATACCATCCCCTCCAGCAGATTTGAACGGTTTGAAAGAGCCAATAGCCCATCTCACCTTGCTGGGTGTGAACATTTTTCCAGAGAGGCTCCAGATCCTACTGTGGGGTGAATAGTCTACCTCACTTGAAGGGTCATGCGGGTCCTCCTGGGTACCTACCACTATTGAGTCCGGAAAGTGGGTACCTAATAGTAACTCCAGGGTTTCCTTCCGGTTTTCAGTGAACATCCCGTTTTGCTTCTGAAGAAGCCCCAAACCATTTGAGTGATCTCTAGCAAGGACTTTCTGGAGACGAGCTGCAGAGGGTAATTCAATAATTCCCTCACAGAAGTTTCTCCAGGTAGCCCTTTTGGATCTTCTTAATTCCAGATTGTATTCCGTTAAGGCCATCCTATACTCGCCCCATTCCCCGGTGCGTTTAGCCTTATTGAACAACCTTCTAGATTTTTTCCTCAGCTTACTCAGCGCCCCGTTCCACCAAGGGACCAACTTAATGGACTCTCTTCGCTTAACTGGGCAGCTGTTTTCGTAAGCCGAGTGTATAGAATTATGCAGCTGGTTTGAACAGAATTCCAAGCCCTCTGGAGACTCTATGTTCCCCATTACCGAGGGCATTTCTGATTCGAGTGAGACTCTATAAGAGTCCCAATCGGTCAGTTTTGGAATTCTTATCTCCTGCCGCTGCATGGCCTCGGCCGCCAAATCGAATCTGATGTGCAAGTGATCCGATAAGGAGGCCTCTTCAGACACATGCCAATTTTTAACAAAATGACTAAAATGCGGACTAGCGAGGGTCAAATCTAGGACCTCCTGCCGAATCGCATTTATGAAAGTAGGTTTCCTTCCCCTATTGACAATATCTACATTATTAGTAATTATATACTCAAAAAGGTACTCACCCCTATTATTGATGTTTGTGCTGCCCCACACCGTGTGGTGCGCATTTGCATCGCATCCTATTAGGTAAGCCAGCCCATTGCGCTGGCAATGAGCTATGAGCCGCCTAACTTCAAGAGGAGGTATCGTTTCCGAGTCTCCAGGAAAGTAGGCGGAGGCCATTATAGCCTCCTGTTTCCCTCTTTCACCCAGAACCTCCACCATTACCGCCACTAAGTCCCTGGAGATGAACTCTGAAATGGGAATAAAATTAATTTGCGAGCTGGCCAAAATGGCCGCCCTTGGACTCTCAGTTCCATTACAATAAATCAACTTACCCATTTGTTTTGGTATACCTTTAATTTGGTTACCTATTACCCATGGCTCCTGTATTAGAGCCATGCCAATTTTCTGGCAGATAAACCTACGACAAAGGACGTCCGAAGACGCCTTTGCATGATGCAGGTTTATCTGTAGGCAGGTTAAGTGTGCCATCACTGCAGCGACGTCTGCTGAAGGCCTGCATTAGCCTCCTTGCTCGCACCGCCATTGCCAGATGGCGAATCCATGTCCTCCATCTTGCTGCTGCTGTCCACAGCTGACTGAGAGCCACCAGGCTTCACCAGTGGCTTGCGCGGGGTGACCCCTCGCGGGGCCATTCCCCGTACAACCGCTGACGCCTTCCTCTCCCTTTCCCTCCTTCTCCTCGCCTGTCTCCTGGAAAGGGCCGCCACACCAGTGGTTTTAACCACAGGTGTGGCCCCGATAGCCGCCACAGGTGCGGCCTCGATCGCCTTCACAGGTGCAGCCACGATGTCCTCCACAGGCTTGACCACTTGGGGCCCGCCCCTGGAACCTAGCTTTCCACCACCCTGGCCCCCCTTGGGGTGCAGTTGGACAATCCCAAACTTAAAATTGATTTTGAAGTCAATTTGTTTGAGCTTCTCAACCGATGAGTGGTCCATGGAGAACGTGCAAAAAGCTGAAGTGCCTTTCGCCTCTCTCCTGACCACTCTCCAGTTGATCGCCTGCATGCCCTCGTTTTGGCTTCTGATAAAACCCAGAAGCTTATCCGTGGGCAATTCGGCACTGTTTGGGAAGGTACCAAACACGATCCTAGCTCGAGGCAGGTTTCCCGCCTCAGCTACAATCAGCTCTGCACCTTCCCATGGCTTAATAGTGCCTATGGTCTCCCTGAGCCACTGTACAGTGGCCCGGTCGGCACAGGTCACTACCAGCCAACCAAGCCGAAGCTGACTGCCAAGGAACTTAGGTTTAAGCTCCTTGGCCTCCTGCTCCAGCACCTTATCCAAGATTCCCTCCTGGACAGCTTTAAGCTGCTCTCCAGTGAGGGCAACCTCAGGAAAGCCAGAGGGTAAGATCCCAGTGCTCTCTGATTCCGCAGCCTGCCTGAAGGTAACTCCAGGCCGGACCGCAGAACCCGAGGCCACCAGGACATGTTCTTCCCCCCTGGCCTTTTTTTGTGCCGGTGAAGTGCCGTCCTCCGAGCGGTCCCTCTTTGGCGGTTGGTCCATCGTAGGAGCGCAAGTCTCCTTCCGTGGCCGCACCGCCAGAAGCCTTGTCTCGCTACCGGGCGCTTTGCCCTCAGCCAGAAGCTTCCTGTACCGCTTTTTCGCAGCCCCACACATTTTTTTCACATGAGGAGCCGCAGCAGGTTTGATGATGTCAACCTGCTCCTTCCGACACTCCCCGACGTCCGCACTTTCCCCTGTTTTCACAGAGGAGATCCCCCCACTTACGGGGGCCAGTTCCTCATCTCCTGAGGTTACCATATCGGAATTGAGATTTAAGTTCTCAATCTCCGAACGGATTTCCCCATCCGATGTGTCAACCATTGAGGATTCCACAGCGGAGAGAGGACCTGAGCCCTCGAAAGCCACCGCAGAATCCTCGCTGGTCCGTGACGCTTTAGGAGCGTTACCATCCTTATCATAATTTTTTATTTTTTAGGCATTTTATTCCCACGAGTATTTGGGAAATGAAGGTCACCTGTGGGACACCCAGCTACCACAGGAAGGCTAAATAAAACTGGAGGGCGCCTGGTATCCAGAGTCCGCATATTTGGGACTGATTAACCTATCAGTCATTCATCCATCGGCATATGCTGTTCCACCTTAGATTAGGGTTTTTTGTTAAGGTTTTCTCCTTTAGCGCCGTACTTTGGCCTGAGTCAACTAGAACAAAACTGTAATAGACGACATCAGTTACCGACGATTGCCACGTGGAGGCAGTACGTACACCTGCGAATTGTGGCAAGGTTACCCCTACCACAATCGTACTCATCCCGCCAGCTGCCTGAAACATGACCAGAACAGCTCACGTGAAGAGCACCCTACTGAAGGTTACGGAGCTGATCTAATCAGCTGATCCCCCCACCAGCAGACGCCAAATCGCCTCCAGTTTGAGTTAAATCAAATAACAAATAACTGAATGGCTGAATGGCTTTTCAGTCACTTCCTTATATACCTTAATTAATTCACTAGAATTTTCTGGATAAATTTGCCTAGCTAATGGTACAATTTGAGACTTATCTCTCGGATTCTTAAAAAAAACTAAATATTTACAGTTTAACGAAATATCACGTGCATGTTTCCCTTGATGAAAAACGTTTTGAGTTGTTAAAATAACTGATAAATTTCTATGATGAGAACCTTTAGTAAACAACTCACAAACGTTTTTGTTATAAGCTTCTAACATTAAATCATCTAAAATAATTAGGGTATTAAATGGTATATTATCAAAATTGTCTGGAATATCTTTTAAAACTTCAATATTACTATAATTGTAAACATTGTTCGGTATTGCATTTATTTCAGCATTGCACCATAGAACTTTCTTAAATGTCTCTAGGGTATTAAGTAAGTTGAGAACAAATGTAGTTTTTCCACACCCTGATGGTCCGGATATCATCATTGTAAATGGAGTTCGTATCATTTTTCAATAAATATTGTTAATCAAATAAAGAAGTCGTATTTATAGTTTTTTTTTTTTTTTTTTTTTATTTTTTCAATTTATATGTCTTAACTCAATTTAAAGGTATACATTGTATTGTATTTAATAATTTATCTATAATATAAAATAAAACATTTGACAACTCTCTTCCTTTTTTCATTTGAATTATTTTATATAATAAAGCACGCACTTTATTATCTGTGTTAATGTAATCCATATCGATTTCTTCTATAATGTTATCTGGTATAATATTCCTTAATCTACATTGATAAACTAATGTAGTATAATTTAGATATCGTGAAATATTATTAATAAAATCAAGATTGTTGTTGTTATCAGTTACAGGCATCATTATACAATTAAACTTTAGTTACATATTATCTTAATATATTTATAGAATTAAATACTTAATAAAAAAAAAAATAAAAAAAAAAATAAAAACATGGTTACGTATTCTTGTTTTTCATGTTAAGGTTAAATAATTATATAAGTAACATACATACTTTTTTTTTTTATTTTTTATTATGCTTTCATTTTTCATTTTCAATTAAAAATATTTTTACTTATGATATTTTGTCTGTAATCAACAACAACAACAACAACGTATTATAAATACTTTTATTTTTTTATACTTTCATTTTTCAATTAAAAATATTTTCACTTATTTTGTCTGTAAACAACAACAACAACAACAACGTATTATAAATACAAAACAAAATTTTTTCTTCGTTCTTATAAATACAAAATAAAAAAATGTTTCTTTTTTTTTGTATGACATCTACAGTAATAAGTTTTTTTATTTTTATTTTTATTTTTTCTATAGACTTTTCTGTTTTAGTACGAGTACGAAATACAAAATGTTTCTTCACTGAGTTAATAAAATTTTCCACTGTAAGCAGCAGCAAATTTTATTAATACAAATAACAAACAAAATGTTTCTTCGCTAACATTTAGTTATTTCAATATTATTTGGTTTGTTCTCTTAATTTAATTTCTTTTAATTCAGACCATAGAATGCTATGCTTGTGGTTTGTGAATTTAGTAAATTTTCTCTTAATTTAATTTCTTTTAATTCAGACCATAGAATGCTATGCTTGTGGTTTGTGAATTTAGTAAATTTATACCATCCGTAGAATACTATGGTTGTGCTGCCATCCAGCAGACTATATAATACTATCATTGTGGTTTGTGAATTTGCTTGGTTTGTATATTTGTTAAATGCTCTGTTTGATATGCCATCTGACGGACAATAGAATGATATATATTTTTAGTTCAGCCGAAAGTTTTGGCTATTTTTTACCATAGATTTTTACTTTTTAGTTCTTTGATTTTTTTTTGGTTTGTGTATTTGCTAATATGCCATCTGACGGACAATAGAATGATATATATTTTTAGTTCAGCCGAAAGTTTTGGCTATTTTTTACCATAGATTTTTACTTTTTAGTTCTTTGATTTTTTTTGGTTTGTGTATTTGCTAACTACTCTGTTTGTGCTGCCATCTAGCGGACAATAGAATTGATTACTTTTTTAGTACAGCCTAAAGTTTCGGCTGTTTTTTAGTACATCCCAAAGTTTCGGCTGTTTTTAGAACCGGCACAAACCAACTACTATTTATATAAACACATTTAATAAATGCGTGCTCTTTCGGTGGCGTACTGTAATACGTAGTATACTACAAGACCGTAATTTTGTGCAAACAAATTTTTTGTTAAAATTTTATTATTTTATTGGCTTAATCGATGCTCTAGATTATCAGAATTATGATAAAAATAATTTTAATATAAATTTATATAAACACATTTAATAAATGCGTGCTCTTCGGTGGCGTACTGTACTACGTAGTATACTAATACGAGACCGTAATTTTGTGCAAACAAATTTTTTGTTAAAATTTTATTATTTTATTGGCTTAATCGATGCTCTAGATTATCAGAATTATGATAAAAATAATTTTAATATTAATTTATATAAACACATTTAATAAATGCGTGCTCTTTCGGTGGCGTACTGTACTACGTAGTATACTACGAGACCGTAATTTTGTGCAAACAAATTTTTTGTTAAAATTTTAATATTTTATTGGCTTAATCGATGCTCTGGATTATCAGAATTATGATAAAAATAATTTTAATATAAATTTATATAAACACATTTAATAAATGCGTGCTCTTTCGGTGGCGTACTGTACTACGTAGTATACTACAAGACCGTAATTTTGTGCAAACAAATTTTTTGTTAAAATTTTATTATTTTATTGGCTTAATCGATGCTCTAGATTATCAGAATTATGATAAAAATAATTTTAATATAAATTTATATAAACACATTTAATAAATGCGTGCTCTTTCGGTGGCGTACTGTACTACGTAATATACCACGAGACCGTAATTTTGTGCAAACAAATTTTTTGTTAAAATTTTAATATTTTATTGGCTTAATCGATGCTCTAGATTATCAGAATTATGATAAAAATAATTTTAATATAAATTTATATAAACACATTTAATAAATGCGTGCTCTTTCGGTGGCGTACTGTACTACGTAGTATACTACGAGACCGTAATTTTGTGCAAATAAATTTTTTGTTAAAATTTTATTATTTTATTGGCTTAATCGATGCTCTAGATTATCAGAATTATGATAAAAATAATTTTAATATAAATTTAGATTAAACCGAAAGAGCACGCATTTATTAAATGTGTTTATAAACACATTTAATAAATGCGTGCTCTTTCGGTGGCGTACTGTACTACGTAGTATACTACGAGACCGTAATTTTGTGCAAACAAATTTTTTGTTAAAATTTTATTATTTTATTGGCTTAATCGATGCTCTAGATTATCAGAATTATGATAAAAATAATTTTAATATAAATTTATATAAACACATTTAATAAATGCGTGCTCTTTCGGTGGCGTACTATACTACGTAGTATACTACGAGACCGTAATTTTGTGCAAACAAATTTTTTGTTAAAATTTTATTATTTTATTGGCTTAATCGATGCTCTAGATTATCAGAATTATGATAAAAATATTTTTAATATAAATTTATATAAACACATTTAATAAATGCGTGCTCTTTCGGTGGCGTACTGTACTACGTAGTATACCACGAGACCATAATTTTGTGCAAACAAATTTTTTGTTAAAATTTTAATATTTTATTGGCTTAATCGATGCTCTAGATTATCAGAATTATGATAAAAATAATTTTAATATAAATTTATATAAACACATTTAATAAATGCGTGCTCTTTCGGTGGCGTACTGTACTACGTAGTATACTACGAGACCGTAATTTTGTGCAAACAAATTTTTTGTTAAAATTTTATTATTTTATTGGCTTAATCGATGCTCTAGATTATCAGAATTATGATACAAATAATTTTAATATAAATTTATATAAACACATTTAATAAATGCGTGCTCTTTCGGTGGCGTACTGTACTACGTAGTATACCACGAGACCGTAATTTTGTGCAAACAAATTTTTTGTTAAAATTTTAATATTTTATTGGCTTAATCGATGCTCTAGATTATCAGAATTATGATAAAAATAATTTTAGTATAAATTTATATAAACACATTTAATAAATGCGTGCTCTTTCGGTGGCGTACTGTACTACGTAGTATGCTACGAGACCGTAATTTTGTTCAAACAAATTTTTTGTTAAAATTTTATTATTTTATTGGCTTAATCGATGCTCTAGATTATCAGAATTATGATAAAAATAATTTTAATATAAATTTATATAAACACATTTAATAAATGCGTGCTCTTTCGGTGGCGTACTGTACTACGTAGTATACTACGAGACCGTAATTTTGTGCAAACAAATTTTTTGTTAAAATTTTATTATTTTATTGGCTTAATCGATGCTCTAGATTATCAGAATTATGATAAAAGAAATTTTAATATAAATTTATATAAACACATTTAATAAATGCGTGCTCTTTCGGTGGCGTACTGTACTACGTAGTATACTACGAGACCGTAATTTTGTGCAAACAAATTTTTTGTTAAAATTTTATTATTTTATTGGCTTAATCGATGCTCTAGATTATCAGAATTATGATAAAATAATTTTAATATAAATTTATATAAACACATTTAATAAATGCGTGCTCTTTCGGTGGCGTACTGTACTACGTAGTATACCACGAGACCGTAATTTTGTGCAAACAAATTTTTTGTTAAAATTTTAATATTTTATTGGCTTAATCGATGCTCTAGATTATCAGAATTATGATAAAAATAATTTTAATATAAATTTATATAAACACATTTAATAAATGCGTGCTCTTTCGGTGGCGTACTATACTACGTAGTATACTACGAGACCGTAATTTTGTGCAAACAAATTTTTTGTTAAAATTTTATTATTTTATTGGCTTAATCGATGCTCTAGATTATCAGACTTATGATACAAATAATTTTAATATAAATTTATATAAACACATTTAATAAATGCGTGCTCTTTCGGTGGCGTACTGTACTACGTAGTATACCACGAGACCGTAATTTTGTGCAAACAAATTTTTTGTTAAAATTTTAATATTTTATTGGCTTAATCGATGCTCTAGATTATCAGAATTATGATAAAAATAATTTTAATATAAATTTATATAAACACATTTAATAAATGCGTGCTCTTTCGGTGGCGTACTGTACTACGTAGTATACTACGAGACCGTAATTTTGTGCAAACAAATTTTTTGTTAAAATTTTATTATTTTATTGGCTTAATCGATGCTCTAGATTATCAGAATTATGATAAAATACTATTAATATAAATTTATATAAACACATTTAATAAATGCGTGCTCTTTCGGTGGCGTACTGTACTACGTAGTATACTACGAGACCATAATTTTGTTAAAATTTTATTATTTTATTGGCTTAATCGATGCTCTAGATTATCAGAATTATGATAAAAATAATTTTAATATAAATTTATATAAACACATTTAATAAATGCGTGCTCTTTCGGTGGCGTACTGTACTACGTAGTATACTACGAGACCGTAATTTTGTGCAAACAAATTTTTTGTTAAAATTTTATTATTTTATTGGCTTAATCGATGCTCTAGATTATCAGAATTATGATAAAAATAATTTTAATATAAATTTATATAAACACATTTAATAAATGCGTGCTCTTTCGGTGGCGTACTGTAATACGTAGTATACTACGAGACCGTAATTTTGTGCAAACAAATTTTTTGTTAACATTTTATTATTTTATTGGCTTAATCGATGCTCTAGATTATCAGAATTATGATAAAAATAATTTTAATATAAATTTATATAAACACATTTAATAAATGCGTGCTCTTTCGGTGGCGTACTGTACTACGTAGTATACTACGAGACCGTAATTTTGTGCAAACAAATTTTTTGTTAAAATTTTATTATTTTATTGGCTTAATCGATGCTCTAGATTATCAGAATTATGATAAAAATAATTTTAATATTAATTTATATAAACACATTTAATAAATGCGTGCTCTTTCGGTGGCGTACTGTACTACGTAGTATACTACGAGACCGTAATTTTGTGCAAACAAATTTTTTGTTAACATTTTATTATTTTATTGGCTTAATCGATGCTCTAGATTATCAGAATTATGATAAAAATAATTTTAATATAAATTTATATAAACACATTTAATAAATGCGTGCTCTTTCGGTGGCGTACTGTACTACGTAGTATACCACGAGACCGTAATTTTGTGCAAACAAATTTTTTGTTAAAATTTTAATATTTTATTGGCTTAATCGATGCTCTAGATTATCAGAATTATGATAAAAATAATTTTAATATAAATTTATATAAACACATTTAATAAATGCGTGCTCTTTCGGTGGCGTACTGTACTACGTAGTATACTACGAGACCGTAATTTTGTGCAAACAAATTTTTTGTTAAAATTTTATTATTTTATTGGCTTAATCGATGCTCTAGATTATCAGAATTATGATAAAAATAATTTTAATATAAATTTATATAAACACATTTAATAAATGCGTGCTCTTTCGGTGGCGTACTGTACTACGTAGTATACCACGAGACCGTAATTTTGTGCAAACAAATTTTTTGTTAAAATTTTAATATTTTATTGGCTTAATCGATGCTCTAGATTATCAGAATTATGATAAAAATAATTTTAATATAAATTTATATAAACACATTTAATAAATGCGTGCTCTTTCGGTGGCGTACTGTACTACGTAGTATACTACGAGACCGTAATTTTGTGCAAACAAATTTTTTGTTAAAATTTTATTATTTTATTGGCTTAATCGATGCTCTAGATTATCAGAATTATGATAAAAATAATTTTAATATAAATTTATATAAACACATTTAATAAATGCGTGCTCTTTCGGTGGCGTACTGTACTACGTAGTATACTACGAGACCGTAATTTTGTGCAAACAAATTTTTTGTTAAAATTTTAATATTTTATTGGCTTAATCGATGCTCTGGATTATCAGAATTATGATAAAAATAATTTTAATATAAATTTATATAAACACATTTAATAAATGCGTGCTCTTTCGGTGGCGTACTGTACTACGTAGTATACTACGAGACCGTAATTTTGTGCAAACAAATTTTTTGTTAAAATTTTATTATTTTATTGGCTTAATCGATGCTCTAGATTATCAGAATTATGATAAAAATAATTTTAATATAAATTTATATAAACACATTTAATAAATGCGTGCTCTTTCGGTGGCGTACTGTACTACGTAGTATACCACGAGACCGTAATTTTGTGCAAACAAATTTTTTGTTAAAATTTTAATATTTTATTGGCTTAATCGATGCTCTAGATTATCAGAATTATGATAAAAATAATTTTAATATAAATTTATATAAAAACATTTAATAAATGCGTGCTCTTTCGGTGGCGTACTGTACTACGTAGTATACTACGAGACCGTAATTTTGTGCAAACAAATTTTTTGTTAAAATTTTATTATTTTATTGGCTTAATCGATGCTCTAGATTTTCAGAATTATGATAAAAATAATTTTAATATAAATTTATATAAACACATTTAATAAATGCGTGCTCTTTCGGTGGCGTACTGTAATACGTAGTATACTACGAGACCGTAATTTTGTGCAAACAAATTTTTTGTTAAAATTTTATTATTTTATTGGCTTAATCGATGCTCTAGATTATCAGAATTATGATAAAAATAATTTTAATATAAATTTATATAAACACATTTAATAAATGCGTGCTCTTTCGGTGGCGTACTGTACTACGTAGTATACTACGAGACCGTAATTTTGTGCAAACAAATTTTTTGTTAAAATTTTATTATTTTATTGGCTTAATCGATGCTCTAGATTATCAGAATTATGATAAAAATAATTTTAATATAAATTTATATAAACACATTTAATAAATGCGTGCTCTTTCGGTGGCGTACTGTACTACGTAGTATACTACGAGACCGTAATTTTGTGCAAACAAATTTTTTGTTAAAATTTTATTATTTTATTGGCTTAATCGATGCTCTAGATTATCAGAATTATGATAAAAATAATTTTAATATAAATTTATATAAACACATTTAATAAATGCGTGCTCTTTCGGTGGCGTACTATACTACGTAGTATACTACGAGACCGTAATTTTGTGCAAACAAATTTTTTGTTAAAATTTTATTATTTTATTGGCTTAATCGATGCTCTAGATTATCAGAATTATGATAAAAATAATTTTAATATAAATTTATATAAACATATTTAATAAATGCGTGCTCTTTCGGTGGCGTACTGTACTACGTAGTATACCACGAGACCATAATTTTGTGCAAACAAATTTTTTGTTAAAATTTTAATATTTTATTGGCTTAATCGATGCTCTAGATTATCAGAATTATGATAAAAATAATTTTAATATAAATTTATATAAACACATTTAATAAATGCGTGCTCTTTCGGTGGCGTACTGTACTACGTAGTATACTACGAGACCGTAATTTTGTGCAAACAAATTTTTTGTTAAAATTTTATTATTTTATTGGCTTAATCGATGCTCTAGATTATCAGAATTATGATACAAATAATTTTAATATAAATTTATATAAACACATTTAATAAATGCGTGCTCTTTCGGTGGCGTACTGTACTACGTAGTATACCACGAGACCGTAATTTTGTGCAAACAAATTTTTTGTTAAAATTTTAATATTTTATTGGCTTAATCGATGCTCTAGATTATCAGAATTATGATACAAATAATTTTAGTATAAATTTATATAAACACATTTAATAAATGCGTGCTCTTTCGGTGGCGTACTGTACTACGTAGTATACTACGAGACCGTAATTTTGTTCAAACAAATTTTTTGTTAAAATTTTATTATTTTATTGGCTTAATCGATGCTCTAGATTATCAGAATTATGATAAAAATAATTTTAATATAAATTTATATAAACACATTTAATAAATGCGTGCTCTTTCGGTGGCGTACTGTACTACGTAGTATACTACGAGACCGTAATTTTGTGCAAACAAATTTTTTGTTAAAATTTTATTATTTTATTGGCTTAATCGATGCTCTAGATTATCAGAATTATGATAAAAGAAATTTTAATATAAATTTATATAAACACATTTAATAAATGCGTGCTCTTTCGGTGGCGTACTGTACTACGTAGTATACTACGAGACCGTAATTTTGTGCAAACAAATTTTTTGTTAAAATTTTATTATTTTATTTGCTTAATCGATGCTCTAGATTATCAGAATTATGATAAAATAATTTTAATATAAATTTATATAAACACATTTAATAAATGCGTGCTCTTTCGGTGGCGTACTGTACTACGTAGTATACCACGAGACCGTAATTTTGTGCAAACAAATTTTTTGTTAAAATTTTAATATTTTATTGGCTTAATCGATGCTCTAGATTATCAGAATTATGATAAAAATAATTTTAATATAAATTTATATAAACACATTTAATAAATGCGTGCTCTTTCGGTGGCGTACTATACTACGTAGTATACTACGAGACCGTAATTTTGTGCAAACAAATTTTTTGTTAAAATTTTATTATTTTATTGGCTTAATCGATGCTCTAGATTATCAGAATTATGATACAAATAATTTTAATATAAATTTATATAAACACATTTAATAAATGCGTGCTCTTTCGGTGGCGTACTGCACTACGTAGTATACCACGAGACCGTAATTTTGTGCAAACAAATTTTTTGTTAAAATTTTAATATTTTATTGGCTTAATCGATGCTCTAGATTATCAGAATTATGATAAAAATAATTTTAATATAAATTTATATAAACACATTTAATAAATGCGTGCTCTTTCGGTGGCGTACTGTACTACGTAGTATACTACGAGACCGTAATTTTGTGCAAACAAATTTTTTGTTAAAATTTTATTATTTTATTGGCTTAATCGATGCTCTAGATTATCAGAATTATGATAAAATAATTTTAATATAAATTTATATAAACACATTTAATAAATGCGTGCTCTTTCGGTGGCGTACTGTACTACGTAGTATACTACGAGACCATAATTTTGTTAAAATTTTATTATTTTATTGGCTTAATCGATGCTCTAGATTATCAGAATTATGATAAAAATAATTTTAATATAAATTTATATAAACACATTTAATAAATGCGTGCTCTTTCGGTGGCGTACTGTAATACGTAGTATACTACGAGACCGTAATTTTGTGCAAACAAATTTTTTGTTAACATTTTATTATTTTATTGGCTTAATCGATGCTCTAGATTATCAGAATTATGATAAAAATAATTTTAATATAAATTTATATAAACACATTTAATAAATGCGTGCTCTTTCGGTGGCGTACTGTACTACGTAGTATACTACGAGACCGTAATTTTGTGCAAACAAATTTTTTGTTAAAATTTTATTATTTTATTGGCTTAATCGATGCTCTAGATTATCAGAATTATGATAAAAATAATTTTAATATTAATTTATATAAACACATTTAATAAATGCGTGCTCTTTCGGTGGCGTACTGTACTACGTAGTATACTACGAGACCGTAATTTTGTGCAAACAAATTTTTTGTTAAAATTTTATTATTTTATTGGCTTAATCGATGCTCTAGATTATCAGAATTATGATAAAAATAATTTTAATATAAATTTATATAAACACATTTAATAAATGCGTGCTCTTTCGGTGGCGTACTGTACTACGTAGTATACCACGAGACCGTAATTTTGTGCAAACAAATTTTTTGTTAAAATTTTAATATTTTATTGGCTTAATCGATGCTCTAGATTATCAGAATTATGATAAAAATAATTTTAATATAAATTTATATAAACACATTTAATAAATGCGTGCTCTTTCGGTGGCGTACTGTACTACGTAGTATACTACGAGACCGTAATTTTGTGCAAACAAATTTTTTGTTAAAATTTTATTATTTTATTGGCTTAATCGATGCTCTAGATTATCAGAATTATGATAAAAATAATTTTAATATAAATTTATATAAACACATTTAATAAATGCGTGCTCTTTCGGTGGCGTACTGTACTACGTAGTATACCACGAGATCGTAATTTTGTGCAAACAAATTTTTTGTTAAAATTTTAATATTTTATTGGCTTAATCAATGCTCTAGATTATCAGAATTATGATAAAAATAATTTTAATATAAATTTATATAAACACATTTAATAAATGCGTGCTCTTTCGGTGGCGTACTGTACTACGTAGTATACTACGAGACCGTAATTTTGTGCAAACAAATTTTTTGTTAAAATTTTATTATTTTATTGGCTTAATCGATGCTCTAGATTATCAGAATTATGATAAAAATAATTTTAATATAAATTTATATAAACACATTTAATAAATGCGTGCTCTTTCGGTGGCGTACTGTACTACGTAGTATACTACGAGACCGTAATTTTGTGCAAACAAATTTTTTGTTAAAATTTTAATATTTTATTGGCTTAATCGATGCTCTGGATTATCAGAATTATGATAAAAATAATTTTAATATAAATTTATATAAACACATTTAATAAATGCGTGCTCTTTCGGTGGCGTACTGTACTACGTAGTATACTACGAGACCGTAATTTTGTGCAAACAAATTTTTTGTTAAAATTTTATTATTTTATTGGCTTAATCGATGCTCTAGATTATCAGAATTATGATAAAAATAATTTTAATATAAATTTATATAAACACATTTAATAAATGCGTGCTCTTTCGGTGGCGTACTGTACTACGTAGTATACTACGAGACCGTAATTTTGTGCAAACAAATTTTTTGTTAAAATTTTAATATTTTATTGGCTTAATCGATGCTCTAGATTATCAGAATTATGATAAAAATAATTTTAATATAAATTTATATAAAAACATTTAATAAATGCGTGCTCTTTCGGTGGCGTACTGTACTACGTAGTATACTACGAGACCGTAATTTTGTGCAAACAAATTTTTTGTTAAAATTTTATTATTTTATTGGCTTAATCGATGCTCTAGATTATCAGAATTATGATAAAAATAATTTTAATATAAATTTATATAAACACATTTAATAAATGCGTGCTCTTTCGGTGGCGTACTGTAATACGTAGTATACTACGAGACCGTAATTTTGTGCAAACAAATTTTTTGTTAAAATTTTATTATTTTATTGGCTTAATCGATGCTCTAGATTATCAGAATTATGATAAAAATAATTTTAATATAAATTTATATAAACACATTTAATAAATGCGTGCTCTTTCGGTGGCGTACTGTACTACGTAGTATACTACGAGACCGTAATTTTGTGCAAACAAATTTTTTGTTAAAATTTTATTATTTTATTGGCTTAATCGATGCTCTAGATTATCAGAATTATGATAAAAATAATTTTAATATAAATTTATATAAACACATTTAATAAATGCGTGCTCTTTCGGTGGCGTACTGTACTACGTAGTATACTACGAGACCGTAATTTTGTGCAAACAAATTTTTTGTTAAAATTTTATTATTTTATTGGCTTAATCGATGCTCTAGATTATCAGAATTATGATAAAAATAATTTTAATATAAATTTATATAAACACATTTAATAAATGCGTGCTCTTTCGGTGGCGTACTGTACTACGTAGTATACCACGAGACCGTAATTTTGTGCAAACAAATTTTTTGTTAAAATTTTAATATTTTATTGGCTTAATCGATGCTCTAGATTATCAGAATTATGATAAAAATAATTTTAATATAAATTTATATAAACACATTTAATAAATGCGTGCTCTTTCGGTGGCGTACTGTACTACGTAGTATACTACGAGACCGTAATTTTGTGCAAACAAATTTTTTGTTAAAATTTTATTATTTTATTGGCTTAATCGATGCTCTAGATTATCAGAATTATGATAAAAATAATTTTAATATAAATTTATATAAACACATTTAATAAATGCGTGCTCTTTCGGTGGCGTACTGTACTACGTAGTATACCACGAGACCGTAATTTTGTGCAAACAAATTTTTTGTTAAAATTTTATTATTTTATTGGCTTAATCGATGCTCTAGATTATCAGAATTATGATAAAAATAATTTTAATATAAATTTATATAAACACATTTAATAAATGCGTGCTCTTTCGGTGGCGTACTGTACTACGTAGTATACTACGAGACCGTAATTTTGTGCAAACAAATTTTTTGTTAAAATTTTATTATTTTATTGGCTTAATCGATGCTCTAGATTATCAGAATTATGATAAAAATAATTTTAATATAAATTTATATAAACACATTTAATAAATGCGTGCTCTTTCGGTGGCGTACTGTACTACGTAGTATACTACGAGACCGTAATTTTGTGCAAACAAATTTTTTGTTAAAATTTTATTATTTTATTGGCTTAATCGATGCTCTAGATTATCAGAATTATGATAAAAATAATTTTAATATAAATTTATATAAACACATTTAATAAATACGTGCTCTTTCGGTGGCGTACTGTACTACGTAGTATACAACGAAACCATAATTTTGTGCAAACAAATTTTTTGTTAAAATTTTTATATTTTATTGGCTTAATCGATGCTCTAGATTATCAGAATTATGATAAAAATAATTTTAATATAAATTTATATAAACACATTTAATAAATGCGTGCTCTTTCGGTGGCGTACTGTACTACGTAGTATACTACGAGACCGTAATTTTGTGCAAACAAATTTTTTTTTTAAATTTTATTATTTTATTGGCTTAATCGATGCTCTAGATTACCAGAATTATGATAAAAATAATTTTAATATAAATTTATATAAACACATTTAATAAATGCGTGCTCTTTCGGTGGCGTACTGTACTACGTAGTATACCACGAGACCGTAATTTTGTGCAAACAAATTTTTTGTTAAAATTTTAATATTTTATTGGCTTAATCGATGCTCTAGATTATCAGAATTATGATAAAAATAATTTTAATATAAATTTATATAAACACATTTAATAAATGCGTGCTCTTTCGGTGGCGTACTGTACTACGTAGTATACTACGAGACCGTAATTTTGTGCAAACAAATTTTTTGTTAAAATTTTATTATTTTATTGGCTTAATCGATGCTCTAGATTATCAGAATTATGATAAAAATAATTTTAATATAAATTTATATAAACACATTTAATAAATGCGTGCTCTTTCGGTGGCGTACTGTACTACGTAGTATACTACGAGACCGTAATTTTGTGCAAACAAATTTTTTGTTAAAATTTTAATATTTTATTGGCTTAATCGATGCTCTGGATTATCAGAATTATGATAAAAATAATTTTAATATAAATTTATATAAACACATTTAATAAATGCGTGCTCTTTCGGTGGCGTACTGTACTACGTAGTATACTACGAGACCGTAATTTTGTGTAAACAAATTTTTTGTTAAAATTTTATTATTTTATTGGCTTAATCGATGCTCTAGATTATCAGAATTATGATAAAAATAATTTTAATATAAATTTATATAAACACCTTTAATAAATGCGTGCTCTTTCGGTGGCGTACTGTACTACGTAGTATACCACGAGACCGTAATTTTGTGCAAACAAATTTTTTGTTAAAATTTTAATATTTTATTGGCTTAATCGATGCTCTAGATTATCAGAATTATGATAAAAATAATTTTAATATAAATTTATATAAACACATTTAATAAATGCGTGCTCTTTCGGTGGCGTACTGTACTACGTAGTATACTACGAGACCGTAATTTTGTGCAAACAAATTTTTTGTTAAAATTTTATTATTTTATTGGCTTAATCGATGCTCTAGATTATCAGAATTATGATAAAAATAATTTTAATATAAATTTATATTAAACCGAAAGAGCACGCATTTATTAAATGTGTTTATAAACACATTTAATAAATGCGTGCTCTTTCGGTGGCGTACTGTACTACGTAGTATACTACGAGACCGTAATTTTGTGCAAACAAATTTTTTGTTAAAATTTTATTATTTTATTGGCTTAATCGATGCTCTAGATTATCAGAATTATGATAAAAATAATTTTAATATAAATTTATATAAACACATTTAATAAATGCGTGCTCTTTCGGTGGCGTACTATACTACGTAGTATACTACGAGACCGTAATTTTGTGCAAACAAATTTTTTGTTAAAATTTTATTATTTTATTGGCTTAATCGATGCTCTAGATTATCAGAATTATGATAAAAATAATTTTAATATAAATTTATATAAACACATTTAATAAATGCGTGCTCTTTCGGTGGCGTACTGTACTACGTAGTATACCACGAGACCATAATTTTGTGCAAACAAATTTTTTGTTAAAATTTTAATATTTTATTGGCTTAATCGATGCTCTAGATTATCAGAATTATGATAAAAATAATTTTAATATAAATTTATATAAACACATTTAATAAATGCGTGCTCTTTCGGTGGCGTACTGTACTACGTAGTATACTACGAGACCGTAATTTTGTGCAAACAAATTTTTTGTTAAAATTTTATTATTTTATTGGCTTAATCGATGCTCTAGATTATCAGAATTATGATAAAAATAATTTTAATATAAATTTATATAAACACATTTAATAAATGCGTGCTCTTTCGGCGGCGTACTGTACTACGTAGTATACCACGAGACCGTAATTTTGAGCAAACAAATTTTTTGTTAAAATTTTAATATTTTATTGGCTTAATCGATGCTCTAGATTATCAGAATTATGATAAAAATAATTTTAATATAAATTTATATAAACACATTTAATAAATGCGTGCTCTTTCGGTGGCGTACTGTACTACGTAGTATACTACGAGACCGTAATTTTGTTCAAACAAATTTTTTGTTAAAATTTTATTATTTTATTGGCTTAATCGATGCTCTAGATTATCAGAATTATGATAAAAATAATTTTAATATAAATTTATATAAACACATTTAATAAATGCGTGCTCTTTCGGTGGCGTACTGTACTACGTAGTATACTACGAGACCGTAATTTTGGGCAAACAAATTTTTTGTTAAAATTTTATTATTTTATTGGCTTAATCGATGCTCTAGATTATCAGAATTATGATAAAAATAATTTTAATATAAATTTATATAAACACATTTAATAAATGCGTGCTCTTTCGGTGGCGTACTGTACTACGTAGTATACCACGAGACCGTAATTTTGTGCAAACAAATTTTTTGTTAAAATTTTAATATTTTATTGGCTTAATCGATGCTCTAGATTATCAGAATTATGATAAAAATAATTTTAATATAAATTTATATAAACACATTTAATAAATGCGTGCTCTTTCGGTGGCGTACTGTACTACGTAGTATACTACGAGACCGTAATTTTGTGCAAACAAATTTTTTGTTAAAATTTTATTATTTTATTGGCTTAATCGATGCTCTAGATTATCAGAATTATGATAAAATAATTTTAATATAAATTTATATAAACACATTTAATAAATGCGTGCTCTTTCGGTGGCGTACTGTACTACGTAGTATACTACGAGACCATAATTTTGTGCAAACAAATTTTTTGTTAAAATTTTATTATTTTATTGGCTTAATCGATGCTCTAGATTATCAGAATTATGATAAAAATAATTTTAATATAAATTTATATAAACACATTTAATAAATGCGTGCTCTTTCGGTGGCGTACTGTACTACGTAGTATACTACGAGACCGTAATTTTGTGCAAACAAATTTTTTGTTAAAATTTTATTATTTTATTGGCTTAATCGATGCTCTAGATTATCAGAATTATGATAAAAATAATTTTAATATAAATTTATAGTAGTTGGTTTGTGCCGGTTCTAAAAACAGCCGAAACTTTGGGATGTACTAAAAAACAGCCGAAACTTTAGGCTATACTAAAAAAGTAATCAATTCTATTGTCCGCTAGATGGCAGCACACACAGAGTAGTTAGCAAATACACAAACCAAAAAAATCAAAGAACTAAAAAGTAAAAATCTATGGTAAAAAATAGCCAAAACCGGCTGAACTAAAAATATATATCATTCTATTGTCCGTCAGATGGCAAATTAGCAAATACACAAACCAAAAAAAAATCAAAGAACTAAAAAGTAAAAATCTATGGTAAAAAATAGCCAAAACTTTCGGCTGAACTAAAAATATATATCATTCTATTGTCCGTCAGATGGCATATCAAACAGAGCATTTAACAAATATACAAACCAAGCAAATTCACAAACCACAATGATAGTATTATATAGTCTGCTGGATGGCAGCACAACCATAGTATTCTACGGATGGTATAAATTTACTAAATTCACAAACCACAAGCATAGCATTCTATGGTCTGAATTAAAAGAAATTAAATTAAGAGAAAATTTACTAAATTCACAAACCACAAGCATAGCATTCTATGGTCTGAATTAAAAGAAATTAAATTAAGAGAACAAACCAAATAATATTGAAATAACTAAATGTTAGCGAAGAAACATTTTGTTTGTTATTTGTATTAATAAAATTTGCTGCTGCTTACAGTGGAAAATTTTATTAACTCAGTGAAGAAACATTTTGTATTTCGTACTCGTACTAAAACAGAAAAGTCTATAGAAAAAATAAAAATAAAAAAACTTATTACTGTAGATGTCATACAAAAAAAAAAGAAACATTTTTTTATTTTGTATTTATAAGAACGAAGAAAAAATTTTGTTTTGTATTTATAATACGTTGTTGTTGTTGTTGTTGTTTACAGACAAAATAAGTGAAAATATTTTTAATTGAAAAATGAAAGTATAAAAAAATAAAAGTATTTATAATACGTTGTTGTTGTTGTTGTTGATTACAGACAAAATATCATAAGTAAAAATATTTTTAATTGAAAATGAAAAATGAAAGCATAATAAAAAATAAAAAAAAAAAGTATGTATGTTACTTATATAATTATTTAACCTTAACATGAAAAACAAGAATACGTAACCATGTTTTTATTTTTTTTTTTATTATTTTTTTTATTAAGTATTTAATTCTATAAATATATTAAGATAATATGTAACTAAAGTTTAATTGTATAATGATGCCTGTAAAAAAATTGAAAGGAAAAGTGAAGAGTATAATAAAAAACTAAAATGTTACTTACATATATATATATAATTATTTAATATTAAGATATGTAACTAAAGTTTACTAAAGTTTAATTGTATAATGAAGGTTGTAACTGGAAACCGATTAAAAATAATAACATACTAATAGTTTAATATATATATAACTGATGATAATAGTGGGGGAACATTTTTCACTATATAAGAGACATGAAATGAAGATATATTATTATAGTTTTACAAAGAGCTGAAAATGGTAAAAACTCTTATTATATATATATAAATAAATAAATATTTCTAATTTAATTTTATTATTATTATTATTATTTCAGGAAAATAATTTTTTTTTAAAAGTATTCACAGAAAGTGTTAAGGAGCGGGAATCCAACAAATTCATCAAAACGAGTGATCTAATTAAAAATCATCCTTACAATGTAAGGAAGATTAAATTAGCAAATACTCGTTTTGGAGATCGAATCCATGTGTTTCTTTCTGATGGTATTTACACACTATCAGAAACAATGACGAAAATTATCGCTAAAAAATATAAAAACAAAAAAAAACTTAAAGACCTACAGAAAGGTCTTCCCATGAAGAAACTAGCAATGAAAATTAAAGGATACAAAGGTGAAGGCAAATATGCCTCTACTGATGTAGATTTCGAGCAATGCAAAGATGACATATTAGATGTTAACGATTTAGACGGTGATGGTGAAGAGGATGATGTCGATAATGATGATGATGATTTTGTTGATGAATATTTCCAAGATGCCCAACATTGGGAAGAAAAATAATAATTTACTATATCATTTTAATAATAATAAAAATAAAAAAAAATGATAATTAAATTATATAAATAAATATATAAACGTTTTTATAATATTTTTATATGAAATACAAAATTCAATATAATTAACCAAAGAAGTTTTATTTTTACTGTTGTTGTTGTTGTGGAAAAATATATTTAAGCTCGATATAACTTGTTCGTTGATCATTACATTTACAGACTCGAATATTGTCTTATATGTTTTATAAACATTTTTTTTTTTTTTGTTGAAGAATAAAATTTTTTTTAAAAAAAAGAATATTTTTTTTATTTTGTGTAATAAAATTGTGTAAAACTATAGTTGAAAAAAATAAGTGGATTTAATAAAGTTGTTGTACATTTACGTCTAGTGAAGTAGAGAAATAAAAATTTTAGTTATTTAATAATTTTTAAAATCAATAAAAACAAATAAAAAAAAAAAAAAAAAATGCAGTGTAATATTTGTCTAAATAAGTTCTCCACTTCTGATAACTTAAAACGTCATCTTAATAAACAGCATTCTACAAGTGAGTTGCTTTGTGATATTTGCGGTGCTTCTTATAAAAATATAAGAAATTTAAAATATCATTTAAAATACCATCATCAAAGCAAAATGGTTAAACCGCAATTAAAGAGGGAATTTCCATCTAAAATAGATGAACCTTCCATACATCATTTAAAGAAGAAGAAATACCCATCGATGATAAATGAACCAACCACATCGAAACAAATTACTTTAAATGAAGACAATGATATAACCTGTGACTGTTGTAATGTAAAAATTAGCAGATCCATGTTTATTGGTCACATGAGAAGCATCAAGCATAGAAATAACCATTTCAAAAGGAATAATAATAATAATAATGATGGTGATGATGATGATAGTATTATGTTGTTGAAAAGTGCGTTTAAGTCTAGAATTGTTAGTTATAGACTTAAACAAACAACACAAAAGTATACTAATGTTATTCAATTCTTAAATGATTTAAAATTGAAAATAATAAATTTAATTAAAGAACAAATAATTCAACACAAATCTATTAAAGTTAACTTTGAGTTATTTGGAAAGTATACGAAATTCGTACTAAACAAAGACAATGATGAAGAAATCGTCGATGAAAGTAAATCGTTTAATACGAAAAATACTATATTAACTATCACAACGGATCTACACTCATTTTTTCAAAAAATTGTGGAAGATATTTCAACCAAAACAGAGGAATTTCAGTTAAAAGATTCGGGCTGGTCATTAAGAGAGATTGAATTTATTGAAGTTAACATTAATAAATACAACCCAATGAGAGCATCTTCCTACATCAAGCTACCTAAGGTGATAGAGGCAAAGCATGCGGTAATTAATATTCACAATTACCAGGATGAAGCATGTTTTGCATGGGCTGTTACAGCAGCTTTATACCCAGCGAGCAGTAACGTTCATACAACAAGATCTTATCCACACTACTCTTCAGTGCTAGATATAAGTAACGTAAGTTTTCCAATGTCATTTAAAAGCATACAAACATTTGAAATAGATAATAATGTTAGTATAAATGTTTATGGCTGGGAACACAATCAGATTGTAGGTCCCTTATATTTTACAAATACAAGAAAAATTGATAGACATATTAATTTATTATATATAGAAAATGAAAATACAAATCATTTTTGTTATATAAAAAATTTAGGTAAACTGGTAGGATCACAACTATCAAAACATAATCACAAAATATGGCTATGTGATGGATGTCTAGTATATTTTTCAAAAGAAGAACAATTGAAATCACACTTACAAAACGATTGCAATCATATAAAATCAATTTTACCTTCTCCTGAAAAAGATACTATAAAGTTTTTTAATTTTAAAAACAAACTTAATGTTCCATTCGTAATTTATTGTGATTTTGAAGCAATTTTGAAACCAATTGCATCATGTTCTCCAAATCCACAAAATTCTTTTACGACAAAAATTCAGCAGCATATTCCTTGTAGTTTTGCTTATTATATAAAATGTAGTTATGATGATAGTTTATCAAAATTTGAAATATATAGAGGTGAAGATTGTGCTAGCGTGTTTATTGAAAGAATAACACATGATTTAGAAAAAATTAATAATATTTTTAAAAAAATTGTACCAATAAAAAAGCTTACTCAAAATGAAATCGAACATTATTATAATTCTAAAATTTGTCATATTTGTGAAGAATCTTTTACAGATTCTAATTATAAAGTTAAAGATCATTGTCACTTAACTGGTCAATTAAGAGGAGCTGCACATACAAAATGCAATTTAAATTATAAAATATCAAATCATATACCCATTTTTTTTCATAACCTTAGCGGATATGATGCACATTTCATAGTAAAGGAACTAGGGTTTGACAACGAAAAAATTGATTTAATAGCACAAAATAAAGAAAACTATATATCTTTCACAAAACATTTTAAATTTAATGAAAATGATTACATTAAATTACGTTTTGTTGATTCATTCAAATTTATGTCATCGAGCATTGACAAATTAACCAAAAATCTTTCAGATCAACAGTTCTCAGAAACCAAAAAAAATGTTTACTAATTTGAAAGAGCTTGAGCTAGTAAAACAGAAGGGAGTCTTTCCTTATGATTACCTTGATTCTTTTGAAAAGTTTTCGAATAATTCTTTACCATCAATAGATATGTTCTATAATAAATTAACAAAGTCAAAAATTAGTAAGAAAGATTATGATCATGCTAATAACATATGGAACGTATTCAATTGTAAAACTTTAGGAGAATATTCTGATATATATTTAAAATCAGATGTTCTTCTTCTATCTGATATTTTTGAAAATTTTAGAAAAACTTGTATGAATACCTATAGTCTAGATCCTGCTCATTACTATACAGCTCCAGGTTTGAGTTGGGATGCTATGCTAAAATATACAAAAATTGAGCTTGATTTATTAACAGATATTGATATGATTCATTTCATTAAAAAGGGTATTCGTGGAGGATTAGCTCAATGCTCAAAAAGATATGTAAAAGCTAACAACAAATATTTGAATGATTTTGACTCAAAAAAAGATTCTAGTTATATAGCTTATCTTGATGCTAATAATCTATACGGATGGGCTATGAGTGAATTTCTACCTTATAACAAATTTCGTTGGTTAGAACAAAATGAAATTAATTTGTTTGATATTACACAAATTGATGATGAATCTGATAAAGGTTTCATTTTTGAAGTAGACTTAACATATCCTGAAAGTTTACAATCAGTACATAAAGATTTTCCTTACTGTGTTGAGAATATGAAAGCTCCAAATTCAACATCTAAAAATAATAAGCTTATTGGTAATCTTATGAATAAGAAAAACTATATAATACATCAGAAGAATTTGCTACAATGTTTGTTAGACGGTCTTGAAATTACAAAAATACATAGAGTTCTTGAGTTTGGTCAAAAGGCCTGGTTAAAACCTTATATAGAGTTAAATACAAATCTTAGAACTATGGCAGTCAATTCATTTGATAAAGATTTTTACAAACTTATGAATAACAGTGTCTTTGGTAAAACAATAGAAGATGTTGATAAAAGAACTGATGTACGTTTAATTACACACTGGGAGAACATAGGAAAACAATTTGGAGCAAATAATTTAATAAGTAAGCCAAATTTTAATTCATGTTCTATATTTTCTGAAACACTTGTAGCTATTCAAATGAATCGTTTAAAAGTATTATACAATAAACCCATATATGTAGGATTTAGTATACTTGAAATTTCGAAAACACTAATGTATGATTTTCATTATAACTATATGTTACCTAAATATGAGAACAAGAACATTTCGTTACTTTATACTGACACAGACTCATTTATTTATGAAATTAAAACGGATGATTTCTATAACGATATAAAGACATCGTTAGATAAATTTGACACTTCAGATTATCCACCAGATAATAAATTCCAGATACCACTTGTTAATAAAAAAATCTTAGGTAAATTTAAAGATGACATTTCATCTACCACAAATGGTAAATAAACTATGTTTAGATAATTCTGATGATAAAAGATTTATTATTCCTAACACATTTGAAACATTACCCTGGGGACATAAGGATATTGAAAAATATCATGTAATATAGTAAACTAAAATTATTTTTAATCTGTAATATAGTTTAATTTTTTTTTATTTAATCTTATAAGTACATCAATTGTTTATATTATTATTATTGAGCTTAGTTTACAAAATAATGTATATTGTATAAATAAATAAAAGTATTTAAAGTAAATCGTTTTTATTAATCCATGAGTTGTGTGATGAAGTAAAACCTAACCATTTAACGTAAATTCTATCAGCTTTCCTTTTCAAGATTTTCTCTACAAGGTAAGTATTCGGATGATTGGTCTTTTGCAGTTCTTGTTCATAAAACCGACCAGCTATTGGATTTCCTTGATAATCCTCTAGTAAATATGTTATAGGAAATTTATGATTAATGTTTAAGATTTTAAATATTTCAGTAGACCAGTTTGGAGTATATCCTTTTTCAAAAACTGTTTTAAATTTGCTAACTCGAACGAAATCGCCCACATGAAATTTGTTTTTATATATTAATTTAGATATCGGCATATATACTCGTTTTAATATTTCTTTCTCATTTGCCTTAGTAACCGCTACTGGAGCTAATTTAATTGTTCGATGTTTTTTGTTGTTGTATTTCTCTACTAACTTTTCTAGAATATTTAACCATTTATAAGATCCCTGAAGGCTAAACATCTTCCACATCTGTTCTTTTAGTGTTCGATTAAATCTTTCTACTATACCTGCTTTTATGTGACTGAATGTAGAATAATGATTGATATTGTATTGTTTCATTAGATGATTAAAATGTTTATTGTAGAATTCAGTTCCCATATCTGTTTGAAGGTTTCTCGGTATTCTTTTACTATGACGGAAAATTTTAGTCATTTCATTTACAATTACCTGCGAAGTTTTATTCTTTACAGGTATAACCCAAGCAAATTTAGAGAATGTATCGATTACGGTTAGAAGATATTTAAAGTTGGCATTTTCTTTTGCGTATGGAATCATTTCCACAAGATCTGCCTGCCATAAGTCATCGATTCCTAAAATTTTAACTTGACGTCGAGTAAAATGTTTACGTGCTGGCTTATGTAATTCATCTACAATTTGAATACGACTCATTGCGTTATTGATTTAATAATGAAAATTATATATATATTTCAAAGCCTATATATAAGCATTTCTTGTCTTTCTTTAGTTTTCAAATAAATATTAAAGCTAATTGACTGTTTACGGTTCAAGATTGATCATACAATTTCTTAGATCAAAAGAAAATGCTGTATTACAAATTTATTTTTTTTAAAACCAACAAATTGGGTAATGCGAAACTGTGTAACTTTTATCACATCAATGGATGAAGGGAGATGATGTTTAAAATATCAGGCTTTAGTTAATAAATAATTTTGTTTTAATGTATTAATAATAAAAAATTATAAAAATTATAAAAATATTTGGTTTTAACCATTTATTAATGCTTTTAAAAAATATTTAATTCTTTTTTTTCATTGTTGTTTATGTCTTGGTTTAACATTTTTAAGTGTTGGTTCCATCTTTTCTGGATGCTCGCCACAAACATTGGTCCTTTTTCTTGTAATAGAAACTTACAATTTGGAAACCAAAATGCATGCTCGTCCCATGGATGATCGGTAAAATTCCAATCTTCTATTATACCTTTACAGCTGAAGCATTTTGTTTTATCATCTTTACCATAATAAAAAAATCCAGCTGCAGCTAGTGCTTTCGGATCAACCTCGAACTTCATCCAAACTGATGGATTGTAAGTAATCAATCGGTTTGATTCTTTTTGCATTGAATCTGACCAATTTTCACTTCCCGCGATGTCCATCCACCAAACTTTTAGTTTTGATTTTTCCGTCATATTTGGTGTAATATTTCTCATTGAATCTGGCCAATCTCCTTTTGAATGATTAGAAAAGCATGATGATCCCACTTGACTATTGCATATGGAATCGATCGATAGATCACCTCGTTTAGGCTGATTATTTGATAAATTATTAAACATTCTTATTGTTTACGATACCGTAGTCAACGTTTTACTAAAGTTTATTAGTTTACACTCAGCTATTTATAGAATGTTTCACTAATATTTTATAGAACTAAGCAGCTTTTCCATCTAAAAGAATATTAACCTCAGAGCATTCCTTTTAATAAAAATTAAAAAAATAAAAAAAAATAAAACATGTTTGTACGTGTTTAGTAATATACTGATATTTTATTATTTTATTTTATTTTGTTTTATTTATTACATAGTTTTAGTTAGTTATACTTTAACAACAATTTTTTCTTTAATGAAATTAATATACTCTAATCCCTTCACCATATTCATATAGTCACATTTTGGAAACCATATAGCATGTTGTTCCCACGGTTGTTCGGAATCATTCCAGTTTTTTAATATTCCTCCACAGCAAAAGCATTGTACCTCATCACCTCGCTGTGTGTAGTAAAATCCTGCATCACATAATGACTCAGCTAGATATTTTAATGATTGAGGCCATTTCTTCTTGTATGAAGCCATTCGATTTTTATGTAACATATGCTGAGCTGAACTCATATTGAACTGAGTTTCGATATCTGAATAATCTGGATACATTTTGTTGAAGATTTAATTAACGACTGACTTTATAAATTAATTGACACAAGTATTTATAGATTCATGAAGAATCTCTTTAAAATAATCATTAAATAATTTAGTTTCACAAAAAATAGGAAGTTCATAAAATAGTCTTGAATAGTTAATACTTGTATTTAATTCTATTTCATATGGTAACATCGGAGGTTGATCAAGCTGTAAAATCTTCTTATCCACACACTGTTTTAAGTAAGATTCATAATAATCTGTTACAAGATAAGCAGTTCGATGTTGATAATTTGTCACTGCTGATATGAATGGTATTAATTTATATAATCGACTCCATTCTTTTTCCTTTAAAGTAATTTTCATATTACAATCTTGAATAGTTATCACTCCTTGTTTGTTTTTCGATAAAATAAACTCATTAGTTTTAATGATCCCTAACTCATTATCATTCATGTATTTATTTATTTCTTCACGTAATTTATATATTTTCATAAATGTTGAAAAATCTATTATTTTGAAGCTGCTGGTTTTGTTTATTAAAATTATAGTAGGTAACAATAGATTTGAATCGTAACCAACACTAATTAAACTTTTTTGTGAATTATCAAGAAAATATGTATATGAAAGTAACAAATCTGGTATTTTGTTCTTCATCTTTCAAAGGCTAAAGTAAAACTAATTTTGACTTTTGCATTTTTGATACTTAGAACATGTTTTATAATATTTATATACATTATGTAATTTGTAAGACGATGTAAATGATTTTTTAATTTTAATATCATTAGATATTAAACTTTTAGTTCCAAATCGGGTATAAAATGATTTTAAATTCTTCTTTCGACATTGGTATAATAAAAACATACAGCAAAATTCACCACATACTGTACTAATACTACTTTGTAGTTGACGTTTATTGTATATGTATTTCTTACAATTATTTTTTAAGAAAGTTTTAATTTCAGTATGATGTGGAGGAAATCCGTATGAATCAAAATATATTGCGTACCCTTTAATGGGAATGTAAATCGCAACCCAATGTTCTCCTTTATACTTTGCCTTATGTGTGTTTATTACAAAAAAGATGGGTTTTGATTTTATTTGATGTGGTATTTGATCCAGAGGATAAACACCATACATATACTTATTTATACATTTATTCGATTCTAAAGCACTCAATATTTCAAAATTATACATTTTAATGTGTATGGAATTGATATCTGTAATCTCTATTTATAGTCTACCTTAAAAATTTGTGAAAACATTACGGTTTTTATTAATTTCCATAATTGCATTAAACTCAGAATATACAAGACATGTTATTGAAGAAGGTAATGATTCAGAAAACCGCCCTTCTATTCTAATATTACCATCGTTTAAAAGATTCTCACATAAAGAATTAGCTGATTGATCTGCCGTTAAATCAAAAGCAAGCATGAAACATCCTTTATCAAATAATTTTTTTGTAATCTGATGCCCTTTATCGAAATGATTAATACCAGTTCCATTAAATAATGTAGAGTATGCACGTGTGCTAATGTAGGCATTTGGTTTAGTATAGTTTAATTCAATCGGTTGATTCGGTACTTGAACACCATTCCTGACCAAATTGAAGCTGGATAACTTATAATGATTGAAAGTGTATGGGTTACTACTTCGTTTTCCAATATATGATGAATTATCAACCATTGCAAAAATTAAAAGGTTTGGTAAAGTACCTAAAACAACATTATCCAATGATAGAGAAGAACTCCCTGCTGGTATAGTAAATGATTTCACTTCAACACGTTTATATGGATAAATAGCATTCTGCTTCTCTAAAACATTATGATGCGCAATCAAGATATTTGGATTTACTTTAACTTCATTCATATGTAAAGAGGCATCTAATATTTTAACCGTTGCGTTACCAGTATCAGCTTCCATTATATAAAATTCAGGTTTCTCTAAACTCAAAACTATTCGAACGTCAACATTATTTAATAAAAGCTTATTCTGATTGAAAATATCTACATGTAATCGTCCAATTAATTCAACTTCTTCACTATTCTTAAATAGTGCCTTTCGAGAGTCTAACCCAGCATTTTTACCACTCTCAATCGAATCCAAATTACCTTTATCCATAAACCAACCAACAGATTCAAGGTGAGTTGAAGCTGCATCACTACCATAATTTAAAATTGTTTCAATATATGATCGATAATGATAATTAATATCAGATTGTGCAACTGGTTTATTATTTAAATATACTGTACATTGTCTAAAAAGTGAATGTAAAATATTGTTAGCTACACCAATATTAGTTGTATTATCAAGTACTCCACCCTTATCATCTTTAAACAGTTTAACTCTTAAACGAAGTTGAACACTTGATAGATCTCTGTAGGTGTCTCCACGACCTAACAATGCAAATTCGATTGTGGAAGGATTATCTAATGAAGCTAGTGGTTTATGTACAACTTCATATGTATCTAGAATATTTGATTGTATGTATAGGTCGATATGAAAATAAATCTAATTCAGCTTTCATACATTCTCTGGACATCTTTAATTAAAAATATCTAATATTCGTTTCTTTTGTCGACGCTTTCGCTTCAATGGTGTAATCGAATGATTAAAATTTTGATTAACACGTCTTCTTTTTATAGCTTTTTTACAACACCCCGTTCCTTCTTGAGGTTTTGCTAGTGTTTTCAAACCTTTTACGGCTAAATCTTGTACAGCTAATTTTCCCTGTTCTTTTAAAACTTCTCTAAGTGGTTTAGTACTAGCATCACGTAATATAGCAGCTCCGGTTTTAAATGATTGATTTTTAATTTCATTAAGACCTGTTGAAATCATTGGTCTCAAGAATTTAAATAATCCACTGAAAATACTACCTATACCACTTCCACTTTGTAAAATATGTGGTTGTGTATATAAGTGTCCTATATCACTCATACTACCACCTGCTTGTAGTAAATAATATTTCGTATATTCTTTATCCATTGTAATGTTTTAACTAAGTATTTTAAGATTTTTAACTCATATTTATACTATTCTTTCTAAAGTGAAGCATTATATATGTAGGTAAATAGCTATCAACAAAATTAATTCTTTCACTATATCCATCCGTTATTAAAATAGATATTGAGTCAATATAAGTTTTTTCTAATGGACAATATTCAACATGATCAAAACGAACTCGGTTTTCATTATTAAAAATTGGAATTAAACGTAAAAATCTAGATTTATCTTTCCCGATAAATCTGGGTTTAATTATATCAGTATAAATGTATATATATTCAATAATATTAGATTGAGGTGTTGATGGTAATTGTGGTATTGGATTAACAGGATTTTGATTAGATTGAGTTGGTGATGGTAACACTGTATTAATAATTGGTTTTGTTATTGTATCTACTATCTGCCTTGGAATGTGAAATAATGATGAACCAACCTCATCTGGTGCTGGTAAAATTAATACATTTTTAGAACGAGGTGTTAAATTTTGAAGTGCATATGGAACTACAACAACATCTCGTCCATCAATTTTTGTGTATATTATATCATCCGTCTGAGGTATTTGTCTTCTTCGAATCAAAGCAAAGTTAACTTCTAAATATTCTATTAAAATGTCTACATTTCTTTTATCTTTTGGAAGTTGTAATAAGATTTCTTTTAAAAAGTGTTGCATTCTATCATATTGTTTTATTTCAACAATAATTTTTTGCATTTCAAATGTATAATCTGATTTTTTTGCAACTGGAATATTAATAGAAATAGTATTTTTCGATTCAGTTTTAGTAATTTGATTAGCTGTAAAATTATCTCCACGTAACGCTTCTATTATCGAAAATTTAATATTATCTTTTAATGTTAAATATTCTGTTATAGATAGATTCTGAGGTGTATTTAAGTTTTGAGAAATAAATAACAAAAAATTATCTAAGTTAGTAGGTTTCTTAAATATTTCTTGAAGTAATGTCTCACCAGCCTCAAATGATGTATTAAATTCTGAAAATGTAATCTTTAACAAATTTGTAGGTTGTTTTTCAGTTACATTTGTTATCATATCATATTCACTATAAAATATATTAAATAATGATTTTAAATCATTTTGTTCTAGTTTTACGGATTTCGAAATTTGTGATAAAATAAAATCTAGAAATTCCTCAATACTCTCATAAATCTTATATTTTAAAGTTATATTCTTTATTTCACTCTTATGATTAGGTAAATTAATTTTAAAACTATATTCTAATTCACCTCGTTTAACTTTTTTATGTGTTATATTATCTAAATTTATTTTACTAATTTTTTCAAACAAAATTTCTTTAACTTTTCTACATGCTTTATCATGATTAAATGTCTTTTCATTACTCACAACGTAATGATGCATATTTTCAAGAAATGTAGTAAAAGATATAAATTTTGTTTTACCAAGCTTAGCAAGATCGTCTGCAGTAAATTCGATTCTATAGTCTTTTTCACCTTCTACATTAATTGTAACTTTGTTGAATGTAACATTTCTTTTAACTTTCTTACTTAGATAATTTTTCCTAGAGATATGCTCTTGATTTAATACTTGATTTAAATTTAATATTTTTGATATTTGCGGTGAATGAAAATTATTAAAACTTATTTCAGTCACCCCAACACTCCAAGAATCATTAAAAGTAATTGGAACATGAAGTTTATTGGTGAACGTAGATAAAACATTATCTGGATAAATATCTAAAGAACTATTACTTAATAAACAGATATAAAAGTTATCTTCTGTAATCAACATGTTGTTGAAATATGTAAAACATTTTTTTTGTGTATCTTCTTTTATACCTTTTCTCTATATACTGTCCATGGAATTTTATTTTTATATGTTTTAAGCTTAGTGATTCTTGATGATACACCCATTCCAGACTGTTTTTTTTTATTAGGCTGAAAAGGACGAGTAGCATACCTATCAACTTCTTCTTCTAACTCATCATCAGTTGATAAATCTACTGAAATAATATCATCATTAATTGCATCATAATATCTTGCTCCTATTATTTTATTTCCAACCCCTTTTTTTGTTTTTTTTAATTCAAGTTTACCTCCAGGCTTCATTTGTGCTAGTGCCTTTTTTCTTGAAGCAGATTCAACTATTAATGCATTAGCATTCTTCTCTGCCTCGGATTTAGGTTTAATTATCTCTATTTCTGATGGTATTTGTTCTAGCAAAACTCGTGGATTTTGTTTTAATTTAGATGATTTTATTTCTAAAATATTCGGACTACTATGCCTTCTTTCAACATCTTCAGTTTTCGGAACAAATTTTGGTTTATCTTCTTCTTCAATTACAATATTATCAGTCTGAGTTTCTATAGATCTTATATTATCTTGCATATCACTCTGAGTTCCTATAGTTCGATGTGGAATATCCTCACTCTGAGTACCAATAGATTTTTGTATATTCTTATTTTGCCAATATCTAAATTTATGAGGATTTTGAAGTATCACTTGACGATAGTTATACCATTTATCTGTTTCATTCATTGATTTATTTGAAATAATATTTTTTAATTTACGATCTATCTCTGATAGCTGTTCTTCATCGATTAACATTTGTTTCCATTTCTTAAATAAATCTGGAGATATTAAAATCATTTTTTGTAAAAGCGCTTGATTTCTATTCATTGTGTAAAATGTTCAACTAGTTTTCCAACAGCACCTGCTAATAATGAACCTAATAAAACTGGTAGAAAACCACCCTTTTGAATAAGTATTTTTCGCTTTCGTGACAACTTTACTTTTGGTGATGATAAATTACGTAAAGTCTTTTTATACTTTTTTAATCGTGATTTAATCGATTTTGAAATCTTCATATTTCCATTTAAGGTATTCATACATATTTCACACAATGCTTTTATTAATTCAGGTTTTGAATTTTTTAATATATTTTTACGTAATTGAGGGTTAGCATTTTTCAATATGTGTAGAAAATGCTTGTTCACCATTAATTTTTTCATATTCGTTGCAAATTTTTCTATTTCCTAAAACAGATTTTGGTATATAACAAACCAAATAGTCTTTGTTAAAAATATCTGTTCGAAATCGTGTCAGTTCACTTCCAGTTTGAGTTAAATCAAATAACAAATAACTGAATGGCTTTTCAGTCACTTCCTTATATACCTTAATTAATTCACTAGAATTTTCTGGATAAATTTGCCTAGCTAATGGTACAATTTGAGACTTATCTCTCGGATTCTTAAAAAAAACTAAATATTTACAGTTTAACGAAATATCACGTGCATGTTTCCCTTGATGAAAAACGTTTTGAGTTGTTAAAATAACTGATAAATTTCTATGATGAGAACCTTTAGTAAACAACTCACAAACGTTTTTGTTATAAGCTTCTAACATTAAATCATCTAAAATAATTAGGGTATTAAATGGTATATTATCAAAATTGTCTGGAATATCTTTTAAAACTTCAATATTACTATAATTGTAAACATTGTTCGGTATTGCATTTATTTCAGCATTGCACCATAGAACTTTCTTAAATTTCTCTAGGGTATTAAGTAAGTTGAGAACAAATGTAGTTTTTCCACACCCTGATGGTCCGGATATCATCATTGTAAATGGAGTTCGTATCATTTTTCAATAAATATTGTTAATCAAATAAAGAAGTCGTATTTATAGTTTTTTTTTTTTTTTTTTTTATTTTTTCAATTTATATGTCTTAACTCAATTTAAAGGTATACATTGTATTGTATTTAATAATTTATCTATAATATAAAATAAAACATTTGACAACTCTCTTCCTTTTTTCATTTGAATTATTTTATATAATAAAGCACGCACTTTATTATCTGTGTTAATGTAATCCATATCGATTTCTTCTATAATGTTATCTGGTATAATATTCCTTAATCTACATTGATAAACTAATGTAGTATAATTTAGATATCGTGAAATATTATTAATAAAATCAAGATTGTTGTTGTTATCAGTTACAGGCATCATTATACAATTAAACTTTAGTTACATATTATCTTAATATATTTATAGAATTAAATACTTAATAAAAAAAATAATAAAAAAAAAAATAAAAACATGGTTACGTATTCTTGTTTTTCATGTTAAGGTTAAATAATTATATAAGTAACATACATACTTTTTTATTTTATTTTTTATTATGCTTTCATTTTTCATTTTCAATTAAAAATATTTTTACTTATGATATTTTGTCTGTAATCAACAACAACAACAACAACGTATTATAAATACTTTTATTTTTTTATACTTTCATTTTTCAATTAAAAATATTTTCACTTATTTTGTCTGTAAACAACAACAACAACAACAACGTATTATAAATACAAAACAAAATTTTTTCTTCGTTCTTATAAATACAAAATAAAAAAATGTTTCTTTTTTTTTTGTATGACATCTACAGTAATAAGTTTTTTTATTTTTATTTTTATTTTTTCTATAGACTTTTCTGTTTTAGTACGAGTACGAAATACAAAATGTTTCTTCACTGAGTTAATAAAATTTTCCACTGTAAGCAGCAGCAAATTTTATTAATACAAATAACAAACAAAATGTTTCTTCGCTAACATTTAGTTATTTCAATATTATTTGGTTTGTTCTCTTAATTTAATTTCTTTTAATTCAGACCATAGAATGCTATGCTTGTGGTTTGTGAATTTAGTAAATTTTCTCTTAATTTAATTTCTTTTAATTCAGACCATAGAATGCTATGCTTGTGGTTTGTGAATTTAGTAAATTTATACCATCCGTAGAATACTATGGTTGTGCTGCCATCCAGCAGACTATATAATACTATCATTGTGGTTTGTGAATTTGCTTGGTTTGTATATTTGTTAAATGCTCTGTTTGATATGCCATCTGACGGACAATAGAATGATATATATTTTTAGTTCAGCCGAAAGTTTTGGCTATTTTTTACCATAGATTTTTACTTTTTAGTTCTTTGATTTTTTTTTGGTTTGTGTATTTGCTAATATGCCATCTGACGGACAATAGAATGATATATATTTTTAGTTCAGCCGAAAGTTTTGGCTATTTTTTACCATAGATTTTTACTTTTTAGTTCTTTGATTTTTTTTGGTTTGTGTATTTGCTAACTACTCTGTTTGTGCTGCCATCTAGCGGACAATAGAATTGATTACTTTTTTAGTACAGCCTAAAGTTTCGGCTGTTTTTTAGTACATCCCAAAGTTTCGGCTGTTTTTAGAACCGGCACAAACCAACTACTATTTATATAAACACATTTAATAAATGCGTGCTCTTTCGGTGGCGTACTGTAATACGTAGTATACTACAAGACCGTAATTTTGTGCAAACAAATTTTTTGTTAAAATTTTATTATTTTATTGGCTTAATCGATGCTCTAGATTATCAGAATTATGATAAAAATAATTTTAATATAAATTTATATAAACACATTTAATAAATGCGTGCTCTTTCGGTGGCGTACTGTACTACGTAGTATACTAATACGAGACCGTAATTTTGTGCAAACAAATTTTTTGTTAAAATTTTATTATTTTATTGGCTTAATCGATGCTCTAGATTATCAGAATTATGATAAAAATAATTTTAATATTAATTTATATAAACACATTTAATAAATGCGTGCTCTTTCGGTGGCGTACTGTACTACGTAGTATACTACGAGACCGTAATTTTGTGCAAACAAATTTTTTGTTAAAATTTTAATATTTTATTGGCTTAATCGATGCTCTGGATTATCAGAATTATGATAAAAATAATTTTAATATAAATTTATATAAACACATTTAATAAATGCGTGCTCTTTCGGTGGCGTACTGTACTACGTAGTATACTACAAGACCGTAATTTTGTGCAAACAAATTTTTTGTTAAAATTTTATTATTTTATTGGCTTAATCGATGCTCTAGATTATCAGAATTATGATAAAAATAATTTTAATATTAATTTATATAAACACATTTAATAAATGCGTGCTCTTTCGGTGGCGTACTGTACTACGTAGTATACTACGAGACCGTAATTTTGTGCAAACAAATTTTTTGTTAAAATTTTAATATTTTATTGGCTTAATCGATGCTCTGGATTATCAGAATTATGATAAAAATAATTTTAATATAAATTTATATAAACACATTTAATAAATGCGTGCTCTTTCGGTGGCGTACTGTACTACGTAGTATACTACAAGACCGTAATTTTGTGCAAACAAATTTTTTGTTAAAATTTTATTATTTTATTGGCTTAATCGATGCTCTAGATTATCAGAATTATGATAAAAATAATTTTAATATAAATTTATATAAACACATTTAATAAATGCGTGCTCTTTCGGTGGCGTACTGTACTACGTAGTATACCACGAGACCGTAATTTTGTGCAAACAAATTTTTTGTTAAAATTTTAATATTTTATTGGCTTAATCGATGCTCTAGATTATCAGAATTATGATAAAAATAATTTTAATATAAATTTATATAAACACATTTAATAAATGCGTGCTCTTTCGGTGGCGTACTGTACTACGTAGTATACTACGAGACCGTAATTTTGTGCAAATAAATTTTTTGTTAAAATTTTATTATTTTATTGGCTTAATCGATGCTCTAGATTATCAGAATTATGATACAAATAATTTTAATATAAATTTATATTAAACCGAAAGAGCACGCATTTATTAAATGTGTTTATAAACACATTTAATAAATTCGTGCTCTTTCGGTGGCGTACTGTACTACGTAGTATACTACGAGACCGTAATTTTGTGCAAACAAATTTTTTGTTAAAATTTTATTATTTTATTGGCTTAATCGATGCTCTAGATTATCAGAATTATGATAAAAATAATTTTAATATAAATTTATATAAACACATTTAATAAATGCGTGCTCTTTCGGTGGCGTACTATACTACGTAGTATACTACGAGACCGTAATTTTGTGCAAACAAATTTTTTGTTAAAATTTTATTATTTTATTGGCTTAATCGATGCTCTAGATTATCAGAATTATGATAAAAATAATTTTAATATAAATTTATATAAACACATTTAATAAATGCGTGCTCTTTCGGTGGCGTACTGTACTACGTAGTATACCACGAGACCATAATTTTGTGCAAACAAATTTTTTGTTAAAATTTTAATATTTTATTGGCTTAATCGATGCTCTAGATTATCAGAATTATGATAAAAATAATTTTAATATAAATTTATATAAACACATTTAATAAATGCTTGCTCTTTCGGTGGCGTACTGTACTACGTAGTATACTACGAGACCGTAATTTTGTGCAAACAAATTTTTTGTTAAAATTTTATTATTTTATTGGCTTAATCGATGCTCTAGATTATCAGAATTATGATACAAATAATTTTAATATAAATTTATATAAACACATTTAATAAATGCGTGCTCTTTCGGTGGCGTACTGTACTACGTAGTATACCACGAGACCGTAATTTTGTGCAAACAAATTTTTTGTTAAAATTTTAATATTTTATTGGCTTAATCGATGCTCTAGATTATCAGAATTATGATAAAAATAATTTTAATATAAATTTATATAAACACATTTAATAAATGCGTGCTCTTTCGGTGGCGTACTATACTACGTAGTATACTACGAGACCGTAATTTTGTGCAAACAAATTTTTTGTTAAAATTTTATTATTTTATTGGCTTAATCGATGCTCTAGATTATCAGAATTATGATACAAATTATTTTAATATAAATTTATATAAACACATTTAATAAATGCGTGCTCTTTCGGTGGCGTACTGTACTACGTAGTATACCACGAGACCGTAATTTTGTGCAAACAAATTTTTTGTTAAAATTTTAATATTTTATTGGCTTAATCGATGCTCTAGATTATCAGAATTATGATAAAAATAATTTTGATATAAATTTATATAAACACATTTAATAAATGCGTGCTCTTTCGGTGGCGTACTGTACTACGTAGTATACTACGAGACCGTAATTTTGTGCAAACAAATTTTTTGTTAAAATTTTATTATTTTATTGGCTTAATCGATGCTCTAGATTATCAGAATTATGATAAAATAATTTTAATATAAATTTATATAAACACATTTAATAAATGCGTGCTCTTTCGGTGGCGTACTGTACTACGTAGTATACTACGAGACCATAATTTTGTTAAAATTTTATTATTTTATTGGCTTAATCGATGCTCTAGATTATCAGAATTATGATAAAAATAATTTTAATATAAATTTATATAAACACATTTAATAAATGCGTGCTCTTTCGGTGGCGTACTGTACTAAGTAGTATACTACGAGACCGTAATTTTGTGCAAACAAATTTTTTGTTAAAATTTTATTATTTTATTGGCTTAATCGATACTCTAGATTATCAGAATTATGATAAAAATAATTTTAATATAAATTTATATAAACACATTTAATAAATGCGTGCTCTTTCGGTGGCGTACTGTAATACGTAGTATACTACGAGACCGTAATTTTGTGCAAACAAATTTTTTGTTAACATTTTATTATTTTATTGGCTTAATCGATGCTCTAGATTATCAGAATTATGATAAAAATAATTTTAATATAAATTTATATAAACACATTTAATAAATGCGTGCTCTTTCGGTGGCGTACTGTACTACGTAGTATACTACGAGACCGTAATTTTGTGCAAACAAATTTTTTGTTAAAATTTTATTATTTTATTGGCTTAATCGATGCTCTAGATTATCAGAATTATGATAAAAATAATTTTAATATAAATTTATATAAACACATTTAATAAATGCGTGCTCTTTCGGTGGCGTACTGTACTACGTAGTATACCACGAGACCATAATTTTGTGCAAACAAATTTTTTGTTAAAATTTTAATATTTTATTGGCTTAATCGATGCTCTAGATTATCAGAATTATGATAAAAATAATTTTAATATAAATTTATATAAACACATTTAATAAATGCTTGCTCTTTCGGTGGCGTACTGTACTACGTAGTATACTACGAGACCGTAATTTTGTGCAAACAAATTTTTTGTTAAAATTTTATTATTTTATTGGCTTAATCGATGCTCTAGATTATCAGAATTATGATACAAATAATTTTAATATAAATTTATATAAACACATTTAATAAATGCGTGCTCTTTCGGTGGCGTACTGTACTACGTAGTATACCACGAGACCGTAATTTTGTGCAAACAAATTTTTTGTTAAAATTTTAATATTTTATTGGCATAATCGATGCTCTAGATTATCAGAATTATGATAAAAATAATTTTAGTATAAATTTATATAAACACATTTAATAAATGCGTGCTCTTTCGGTGGCGTACTGTACTACGTAGTATACTACGAGACCGTAATTTTGTGCAAACAAATTTTTTGTTAAAATTTTATTATTTTATTGGCTTAATCGATGCTCTAGATTATCAGAATTATGATAAAAGAAATTTTAATATAAATTTATATAAACACATTTAATAAATGCGTGCTCTTTCGGTGGCGTACTGTACTACGTAGTATACTACGAGACCGTAATTTTGTGCAAACAAATTTTTTGTTAAAATTTTATTATTTTATTGGCTTAATCGATGCTCTAGATTATCAGAATTATGATAAAATAATTTTAATATAAATTTATATAAACACATTTAATAAATGCGTGCTCTTTCGGTGGCGTACTGTACTACGTAGTATACCACGAGACCGTAATTTTGTGCAAACAAATTTTTTGTTAAAATTTTAATATTTTATTGGCTTAATCGATGCTCTAGATTATCAGAATTATGATAAAAATAATTTTAATATAAATTTATATAAACACATTTAATAAATGCGTGCTCTTTCGGTGGCGTACTATACTACGTAGTATACTACGAGACCGTAATTTTGTGCAAACAAATTTTTTGTTAAAATTTTATTATTTTATTGGCTTAATCGATGCTCTAGATTATCAGAATTATGATACAAATTATTTTAATATAAATTTATATAAACACATTTAATAAATGCGTGCTCTTTCGGTGGCGTACTGTACTACGTAGTATACCACGAGACCGTAATTTTGTGCAAACAAATTTTTTGTTAAAATTTTAATATTTTATTGGCTTAATCGATGCTCTAGATTATCAGAATTATGATAAAAATAATTTTAATATAAATTTATATAAACACATTTAATAAATGCGTGCTCTTTCGGTGGCGTACTGTACTACGTAGTATACTACGAGACCGTAATTTTGTGCAAACAAATTTTTTGTTAAAATTTTATTATTTTATTGGCTTAATCGATGCTCTAGATTATCAGAATTATGATAAAATAATTTTAATATAAATTTATATAAACACATTTAATAAATGCGTGCTCTTTCGGTGGCGTACTGTACTACGTAGTATACTACGAGACCATAATTTTGTTAAAATTTTATTATTTTATTGGCTTAATCGATGCTCTAGATTATCAGAATTATGATAAAAATAATTTTAATATAAATTTATATAAACACATTTAATAAATGCGTGCTCTTTCGGTGGCGTACTGTACTACGTAGTATACTACGAGACCGTAATTTTGTGCAAACAAATTTTTTGTTAAAATTTTATTATTTTATTGGCTTAATCGATACTCTATAAAAATAATTTTAATATTAATTTATATAAACACATTTAATAAATGCGTGCTCTTTCGGTGGCGTACTGTACTACGTAGTATACTACGAGACCGTAATTTTGTGCAAACAAATTTTTTGTTAAAATTTTAATATTTTATTGGCTTAATCGATGCTCTGGATTATCAGAATTATGATAAAAATAATTTTAATATAAATTTATATAAACACATTTAATAAATGCGTGCTCTTTCGGTGGCGTACTGTACTACGTAGTATACTACAAGACCGTAATTTTGTGCAAACAAATTTTTTGTTAAAATTTTATTATTTTATTGGCTTAATCGATGCTCTAGATTATCAGAATTATGATAAAAATAATTTTAATATAAATTTATATAAACACATTTAATAAATGCGTGCTCTTTCGGTGGCGTACTGTACTACGTAGTATACCACGAGACCGTAATTTTGTGCAAACAAATTTTTTGTTAAAATTTTAATATTTTATTGGCTTAATCGATGCTCTAGATTATCAGAATTATGATAAAAATAATTTTAATATAAATTTATATAAACACATTTAATAAATGCGTGCTCTTTCGGTGGCGTACTGTACTACGTAGTATACTACGAGACCGTAATTTTGTGCAAATAAATTTTTTGTTAAAATTTTATTATTTTATTGGCTTAATCGATGCTCTAGATTATCAGAATTATGATACAAATAATTTTAATATAAATTTATATTAAACCGAAAGAGCACGCATTTATTAAATGTGTTTATAAACACATTTAATAAATTCGTGCTCTTTCGGTGGCGTACTGTACTACGTAGTATACTACGAGACCGTAATTTTGTGCAAACAAATTTTTTGTTAAAATTTTATTATTTTATTGGCTTAATCGATGCTCTAGATTATCAGAATTATGATAAAAATAATTTTAATATAAATTTATATAAACACATTTAATAAATGCGTGCTCTTTCGGTGGCGTACTATACTACGTAGTATACTACGAGACCGTAATTTTGTGCAAACAAATTTTTTGTTAAAATTTTATTATTTTATTGGCTTAATCGATGCTCTAGATTATCAGAATTATGATAAAAATAATTTTAATATAAATTTATATAAACACATTTAATAAATGCGTGCTCTTTCGGTGGCGTACTGTACTACGTAGTATACCACGAGACCATAATTTTGTGCAAACAAATTTTTTGTTAAAATTTTAATATTTTATTGGCTTAATCGATGCTCTAGATTATCAGAATTATGATAAAAATAATTTTAATATAAATTTACATAAACACATTTAATAAATGCTTGCTCTTTCGGTGGCGTACTGTACTACGTAGTATACTACGAGACCGTAATTTTGTGCAAACAAATTTTTTGTTAAAATTTTATTATTTTATTGGCTTAATCGATGCTCTAGATTATCAGAATTATGATACAAATAATTTTAATATAAATTTATATAAACACATTTAATAAATGCGTGCTCTTTCGGTGGCGTACTGTACTACGTAGTATACCACGAGACCGTAATTTTGTGCAAACAAATTTTTTGTTAAAATTTTAATATTTTATTGGCTTAATCGATGCTCTAGATTATCAGAATTATGATAAAAATAATTTTAATATAAATTTATATAAACACATTTAATAAATGCGTGCTCTTTCGGTGGCGTACTATACTACGTAGTATACTACGAGACCGTAATTTTGTGCAAACAAATTTTTTGTTAAAATTTTATTATTTTATTGGCTTAATCGATGCTCTAGATTATCAGAATTATGATACAAATTATTTTAATATAAATTTATATAAACACATTTAATAAATGCGTGCTCTTTCGGTGGCGTACTGTACTACGTAGTATACCACGAGACCGTAATTTTGTGCAAACAAATTTTTTGTTAAAATTTTAATATTTTATTGGCTTAATCGATGCTCTAGATTATCAGAATTATGATAAAAATAATTTTAATATAAATTTATATAAACACATTTAATAAATGCGTGCTCTTTCGGTGGCGTACTGTACTACGTAGTATACTACGAGACCGTAATTTTGTGCAAACAAATTTTTTGTTAAAATTTTATTATTTTATTGGCTTAATCGATGCTCTAGATTATCAGAATTATGATAAAATAATTTTAATATAAATTTATATAAACACATTTAATAAATGCGTGCTCTTTCGGTGGCGTACTGTACTACGTAGTATACTACGAGACCATAATTTTGTTAAAATTTTATTATTTTATTGGCTTAATCGATGCTCTAGATTATCAGAATTATGATAAAAATAATTTTAATATAAATTTATATAAACACATTTAATAAATGCGTGCTCTTTCGGTGGCGTACTGTACTACGTAGTATACTACGAGACCGTAATTTTGTGCAAACAAATTTTTTGTTAAAATTTTATTATTTTATTGGCTTAATCGATACTCTAGATTATCAGAATTATGATAAAAATAATTTTAATATAAATTTATATAAACACATTTAATAAATGCGTGCTCTTTCGGTGGCGTACTGTAATACGTAGTATACTACGAGACCGTAATTTTGTGCAAACAAATTTTTTGTTAACATTTTATTATTTTATTGGCTTAATCGATGCTCTAGATTATCAGAATTATGATAAAAATAATTTTAATATAAATTTATATAAACACATTTAATAAATGCGTGCTCTTTCGGTGGCGTACTGTACTACGTAGTATACTACGAGACCGTAATTTTGTGCAAACAAATTTTTTGTTAAAATTTTATTATTTTATTGGCTTAATCGATGCTCTAGATTATCAGAATTATGATAAAAATAATTTTAATATTAATTTATATAAACACATTTAATAAATGCGTGCTCTTTCGGTGGCGTACTGTACTACGTAGTATACCACGAGACCATAATTTTGTGCAAACAAATTTTTTGTTAAAATTTTAATATTTTATTGGCTTAATCGATGCTCTAGATTATCAGAATTATGATAAAAATAATTTTAATATAAATTTATATAAACACATTTAATAAATGCTTGCTCTTTCGGTGGCGTACTGTACTACGTAGTATACTACGAGACCGTAATTTTGTGCAAACAAATTTTTTGTTAAAATTTTATTATTTTATTGGCTTAATCGATGCTCTAGATTATCAGAATTATGATACAAATAATTTTAATATAAATTTATATAAACACATTTAATAAATGCGTGCTCTTTCGGTGGCGTACTGTACTACGTAGTATACCACGAGACCGTAATTTTGTGCAAACAAATTTTTTGTTAAAATTTTAATATTTTATTGGCATAATCGATGCTCTAGATTATCAGAATTATGATAAAAATAATTTTAGTATAAATTTATATAAACACATTTAATAAATGCGTGCTCTTTCGGTGGCGTACTGTACTACGTAGTATACTACGAGACCGTAATTTTGTTCAAACAAATTTTTTGTTAAAATTTTATTATTTTATTGGCTTAATCGATGCTCTAGATTATCAGAATTATGATAAAAGAAATTTTAATATAAATTTATATAAACACATTTAATAAATGCGTGCTCTTTCGGTGGCGTACTGTACTACGTAGTATACTACGAGACCGTAATTTTGTGCAAACAAATTTTTTGTTAAAATTTTATTATTTTATTGGCTTAATCGATGCTCTAGATTATCAGAATTATGATAAAATAATTTTAATATAAATTTATATAAACACATTTAATAAATGCGTGCTCTTTCGGTGGCGTACTGTACTACGTAGTATACCACGAGACCGTAATTTTGTGCAAACAAATTTTTTGTTAAAATTTTAATATTTTATTGGCTTAATCGATGCTCTAGATTATCAGAATTATGATAAAAATAATTTTAATATAAATTTATATAAACACATTTAATAAATGCGTGCTCTTTCGGTGGCGTACTATACTACGTAGTATACTACGAGACCGTAATTTTGTGCAAACAAATTTTTTGTTAAAATTTTATTATTTTATTGGCTTAATCGATGCTCTAGATTATCAGAATTATGATACAAATTATTTTAATATAAATTTATATAAACACATTTAATAAATGCGTGCTCTTTCGGTGGCGTACTGTACTACGTAGTATACCACGAGACCGTAATTTTGTGCAAACAAATTTTTTGTTAAAATTTTAATATTTTATTGGCTTAATCGATGCTCTAGATTATCAGAATTATGATAAAAATAATTTTAATATAAATTTATATAAACACATTTAATAAATGCGTGCTCTTTCGGTGGCGTACTGTACTACGTAGTATACTACGAGACCGTAATTTTGTGCAAACAAATTTTTTGTTAAAATTTTATTATTTTATTGGCTTAATCGATGCTCTAGATTATCAGAATTATGATAAAATAATTTTAATATAAATTTATATAAACACATTTAATAAATGCGTGCTCTTTCGGTGGCGTACTGTACTACGTAGTATACTACGAGACCATAATTTTGTTAAAATTTTATTATTTTATTGGCTTAATCGATGCTCTAGATTATCAGAATTATGATAAAAATAATTTTAATATAAATTTATATAAACACATTTAATAAATGCGTGCTCTTTCGGTGGCGTACTGTACTACGTAGTATACTACGAGACCGTAATTTTGTGCAAACAAATTTTTTGTTAAAATTTTATTATTTTATTGGCTTAATCGATACTCTAGATTATCAGAATTATGATAAAAATAATTTTAATATAAATTTATATAAACACATTTAATAAATGCGTGCTCTTTCGGTGGCGTACTGTAATACGTAGTATACTACGAGACCGTAATTTTGTGCAAACAAATTTTTTGTTAACATTTTATTATTTTATTGGCTTAATCGATGCTCTAGATTATCAGAATTATGATAAAAATAATTTTAATATAAATTTATATAAACACATTTAATAAATGCGTGCTCTTTCGGTGGCGTACTGTACTACGTAGTATACTACGAGACCGTAATTTTGTGCAAACAAATTTTTTGTTAAAATTTTATTATTTTATTGGCTTAATCGATGCTCTAGATTATCAGAATTATGATAAAAATAATTTTAATATTAATTTATATAAACACATTTAATAAATGCGTGCTCTTTCGGTGGCGTACTGTACTACGTAGTATACTACGAGACCGTAATTTTGTGCAAACAAATTTTTTGTTAACATTTTATTATTTTATTGGCTTAATCGATGCTCTAGATTATCAGAATTATGATAAAAATAATTTTAATATAAATTTATATAAACACATTTAATAAATGCGTGCTCTTTCGGTGGCGTACTGTACTACGTAGTATACCACGAGACCGTAATTTTGTGCAAACAAATTTTTTGTTAAAATTTTAATATTTTATTGGCTTAATCGATGCTCTAGATTATCAGAATTATGATAAAAATAATTTTAATATAAATTTATATAAACACATTTAATAAATGCGTGCTCTTTCGGTGGCGTACTGTACTACGTAGTATACTACGAGACCGTAATTTTGTGCAAACAAATTTTTTGTTAAAATTTTATTATTTTATTGGCTTAATCGATGCTCTAGATTATCAGAATTATGATAAAAATAATTTTAATATAAATTTATATAAACACATTTAATAAATGCGTGCTCTTTCGGTGGCGTACTGTACTACGTAGTATACCACGAGACCGTAATTTTGTGCAAACAAATTTTTTGTTAAAATTTTAATATTTTATTGGCTTAATCGATGCTCTAGATTATCAGAATTATGATAAAAATAATTTTAATATAAATTTATATAAACACATTTAATAAATGCGTGCTCTTTCGGTGGCGTACTGTACTACGTAGTATACTACGAGACCGTAATTTTGTTCAAACAAATTTTTTGTTAAAATTTTATTATTTTATTGGCTTAATCGATGCTCTAGATTATCAGAATTATGATAAAAATAATTTTAATATAAATTTATATAAACACATTTAATAAATGCGTGCTCTTTCGGTGGCGTACTGTACTACGTAGTATACTACGAGACCGTAATTTTGTGCAAACAAATTTTTTGTTAAAATTTTATTATTTTATTGGCTTAATCGATGCTCTAGATTATCAGAATTATGATAAAAGAAATTTTAATATAAATTTATATAAACACATTTAATAAATGCGTGCTCTTTCGGTGGCGTACTGTACTACGTAGTATACTACGAGACCGTAATTTTGTGCAAACAAATTTTTTGTTAAAATTTTATTATTTTATTGGCTTAATCGATGCTCTAGATTATCAGAATTATGATAAAATAATTTTAATATAAATTTATATAAACACATTTAATAAATGCGTGCTCTTTCGGTGGCGTACTGTACTACGTAGTATACCACGAGACCGTAATTTTGTGCAAACAAATTTTTTGTTAAAATTTTAATATTTTATTGGCTTAATCGATGCTCTAGATCAGGGACGTCCAAGCCAAATGAGTATTTTTGGCAACTTTTCAAAATAACTAGGGCAATGAAACTGCGATTAGAAGAATAAAGCCAACTGGACAACGCGGTAACTATTTATGTATCCATAGCCACAGAATTTATTACTCTGGGGTGAGTGTGAAGACAACCGCAATTTTTATTCCATTTTGAGGCATGCGGCCCGCGGGCCGCATGCTGTAATATGTAACAACTATTGCGGTGATCTTCATATCTATTCCGGAGCGATAAATTCTTTGGCCCTGGATACATAAATAATTACCGCGTTGTCCAGTTGGCCATTAATTCTAATCGCAGTTTTAATGCTTTAGTTATTTTGAAAATTTGTCAAAAATATTCATTTGGCTTGGACGCCCCTGCTCTAGATTATCAGAATTATGATAAAAATAATTTTAATATAAATTTATATAAACACATTTAATAAATGCGTGCTCTTTCGGTGGCGTACTATACTACGTAGTATACTACGAGACCGTAATTTTGTGCAAACAAATTTTTTGTTAAAATTTTATTATTTTATTGGCTTAATCGATGCTCTAGATTATCAGAATTATGATACAAATAATTTTAATATAAATTTATATAAACACATTTAATAAATGCGTGCTCTTTCGGTGGCGTACTGTACTACGTAGTATACCACGAGACCGTAATTTTGTGCAAACAAATTTTTTGTTAAAATTTTAATATTTTATTGGCTTAATCGATGCTCTAGATTATCAGAATTATGATAAAAATAATTTTAATATAAATTTATATAAACACATTTAATACATGCGTGCTCTTTCGGTGGCGTACTGTACTACGTAGTATACTACGAGACCGTAATTTTGTGCAAACAAATTTTTTGTTAAAATTTTATTATTTTATTGGCTTAATCGATGCTCTAGATTATCAGAATTATGATAAAATAATTTTAATATAAATTTATATAAACACATTTAATAAATGCGTGCTCTTTCGGTGGCGTACTGTACTACGTAGTATACTACGAGACCATAATTTTGTTAAAATTTTATTATTTTATTGGCTTAATCGATGCTCTAGATTATCAGAATTATGATAAAAATAATTTTAATATAAATTTATATAAACACATTTAATAAATGCGTGCTCTTTCGGTGGCGTACTGTACTACGTAGTATACTACGAGACCGTAATTTTGTGCAAACAAATTTTTTGTTAAAATTTTAATATTTTATTGGCTTAATCGATGCTCTAGATTATCAGAATTATGATAAAAATAATTTTAATATAAATTTATATAAACACATTTAATAAATGCGTGCTCTTTCGGTGGCGTACTATACTACGTAGTATACTACGAGACCGTAATTTTGTGCAAACAAATTTTTTGTTAAAATTTTATTATTTTATTGGCTTAATCGATGCTCTAGATTATCAGAATTATGATACAAATTATTTTAATATAAATTTATATAAACACATTTAATAAATGCGTGCTCTTTCGGTGGCGTACTGTACTACGTAGTATACCACGAGACCGTAATTTTGTGCAAACAAATTTTTTGTTAAAATTTTAATATTTTATTGGCTTAATCGATGCTCTAGATTATCAGAATTATGATAAAAATAATTTTAATATAAATTTATATAAACACATTTAATAAATGCGTGCTCTTTCGGTGGCGTACTGTACTACGTAGTATACTACGAGACCGTAATTTTGTGCAAACAAATTTTTTGTTAAAATTTTATTATTTTATTGGCTTAATCGATGCTCTAGATTATCAGAATTATGATAAAATAATTTTAATATAAATTTATATAAACACATTTAATAAATGCGTGCTCTTTCGGTGGCGTACTGTACTACGTAGTATACTACGAGACCATAATTTTGTTAAAATTTTATTATTTTATTGGCTTAATCGATGCTCTAGATTATCAGAATTATGATAAAAATAATTTTAATATAAATTTATATAAACACATTTAATAAATGCGTGCTCTTTCGGTGGCGTACTGTACTACGTAGTATACTACGAGACCGTAATTTTGTGCAAACAAATTTTTTGTTAAAATTTTATTATTTTATTGGCTTAATCGATACTCTAGATTATCAGAATTATGATAAAAATAATTTTAATATAAATTTATATAAACACATTTAATAAATGCGTGCTCTTTCGGTGGCGTACTGTAATACGTAGTATACTACGAGACCGTAATTTTGTGCAAACAAATTTTTTGTTAACATTTTATTATTTTATTGGCTTAATCGATGCTCTAGATTATCAGAATTATGATAAAAATAATTTTAATATAAATTTATATAAACACATTTAATAAATGCGTGCTCTTTCGGTGGCGTACTGTACTACGTAGTATACTACGAGACCGTAATTTTGTGCAAACAAATTTTTTGTTAAAATTTTATTATTTTATTGGCTTAATCGATGCTCTAGATTATCAGAATTATGATAAAAATAATTTTAATATTAATTTATATAAACACATTTAATAAATGCGTGCTCTTTCGGTGGCGTACTGTACTACGTAGTATACTACGAGACCGTAATTTTGTGCAAACAAATTTTTTGTTAACATTTTATTATTTTATTGGCTTAATCGATGCTCTAGATTATCAGAATTATGATAAAAATAATTTTAATATAAATTTATATAAACACATTTAATAAATGCGTGCTCTTTCGGTGGCGTACTGTACTACGTAGTATACCACGAGACCGTAATTTTGTGCAAACAAATTTTTTGTTAAAATTTTAATATTTTATTGGCTTAATCGATGCTCTAGATTATCAGAATTATGATAAAAATAATTTTAATATAAATTTATATAAACACATTTAATAAATGCGTGCTCTTTCGGTGGCGTACTGTACTACGTAGTATACTACGAGACCGTAATTTTGTGCAAACAAATTTTTTGTTAAAATTTTATTATTTTATTGGCTTAATCGATGCTCTAGATTATCAGAATTATGATAAAAATAATTTTAATATAAATTTATATAAACACATTTAATAAATGCGTGCTCTTTCGGTGGCGTACTGTACTACGTAGTATACCACGAGACCGTAATTTTGTGCAAACAAATTTTTTGTTAAAATTTTAATATTTTATTGGCTTAATCGATGCTCTAGATTATCAGAATTATGATAAAAATAATTTTAATATAAATTTATATAAACACATTTAATAAATGCGTGCTCTTTCGGTGGCGTACTGTACTACGTAGTATACTACGAGACCGTAATTTTGTTCAAACAAATTTTTTGTTAAAATTTTATTATTTTATTGGCTTAATCGATGCTCTAGATTATCAGAATTATGATAAAAATAATTTTAATATAAATTTATATAAACACATTTAATAAATGCGTGCTCTTTCGGTGGCGTACTGTACTACGTAGTATACTACGAGACCGTAATTTTGTGCAAACAAATTTTTTGTTAAAATTTTATTATTTTATTGGCTTAATCGATGCTCTAGATTATCAGAATTATGATAAAAGAAATTTTAATATAAATTTATATAAACACATTTAATAAATGCGTGCTCTTTCGGTGGCGTACTGTACTACGTAGTATACTACGAGACCGTAATTTTGTGCAAACAAATTTTTTGTTAAAATTTTATTATTTTATTGGCTTAATCGATGCTCTAGATTATCAGAATTATGATAAAATAATTTTAATATAAATTTATATAAACACATTTAATAAATGCGTGCTCTTTCGGTGGCGTACTGTACTACGTAGTATACCACGAGACCGTAATTTTGTGCAAACAAATTTTTTGTTAAAATTTTAATATTTTATTGGCTTAATCGATGCTCTAGATTATCAGAATTATGATAAAAATAATTTTAATATAAATTTATATAAACACATTTAATAAATGCGTGCTCTTTCGGTGGCGTACTATACTACGTAGTATACTACGAGACCGTAATTTTGTGCAAACAAATTTTTTGTTAAAATTTTATTATTTTATTGGCTTAATCGATGCTCTAGATTATCAGAATTATGATACAAATAATTTTAATATACATTTATATAAACACATTTAATAAATGCGTGCTCTTTCGGTGGCGTACTGTACTACGTAGTATACCACGAGACCGTAATTTTGTGCAAACAAATTTTTTGTTAAAATTTTAATATTTTATTGGCTTAATCGATGCTCTAGATTATCAGAATTATGATAAAAATAATTTTAATATAAATTTATATAAACACATTTAATACATGCGTGCTCTTTCGGTGGCGTACTGTACTACGTAGTATACTACGAGACCGTAATTTTGTGCAAACAAATTTTTTGTTAAAATTTTATTATTTTATTGGCTTAATCGATGCTCTAGATTATCAGAATTATGATAAAATAATTTTAATATAAATTTATATAAACAGATTTAATAAATGCGTGCTCTTTCGGTGGCGTACTGTACTACGGAGTATACTACGAGACCATAATTTTGTTAAAATTTTATTATTTTATTGGCTTAATCGATGCTCTAGATTATCAGAATTATGATAAAAATAATTTTAATATAAATTTATATAAACACATTTAATAAATGCGTGCTCTTTCGGTGGCGTACTGTACTACGTAGTATACTACGAGACCGTAATTTTGTGCAAACAAATTTTTTGTTAAAATTTTATTATTTTATTGGCTTAATCGATGCTCTAGATTATCAGAATTATGATAAAAATAATTTTAATATAAATTTATATAAACACATTTAATAAATGCGTGCTCTTTCGGTGGCGTACTGTACTACGTAGTATACCACGAGACCGTAATTTTGTGCAAACAAATTTTTTGTTAAAATTTTAATATTTTATTGGCTTAATCGATGCTCTAGATTATCAGAATTATGATAAAAATAATTTTAATATAAATTTATATAAAAACATTTAATAAATGCGTGCTCTTTCGGTGGCGTACTGTACTACGTAGTATACTACGAGACCGTAATTTTGTGCAAACAAATTTTTTGTTAAAATTTTATTATTTTATTGGCTTAATCGATGCTCTAGATTATCAGAATTATGATAAAAATAATTTTAATATAAATTTATATAAACACATTTAATAAATGCGTGCTCTTTCGGTGGCGTACTGTAATACGTAGTATACTACGAGACCGTAATTTTGTGCAAACAAATTTTTTGTTAAAATTTTATTATTTTATTGGCTTAATCGATGCTCTAGATTATCAGAATTATGATAAAAATAATTTTAATATAAATTTATATAAACACATTTAATAAATGCGTGCTCTTTCGGTGGCGTACTGTACTACGTAGTATACCACGAGACCGTAATTTTGTGCAAACAAATTTTTTGTTAAAATTTTAATATTTTATTGGCTTAATCGATGCTCTAGATTATCAGAATTATGATAAAAATAATTTTAATATAAATTTATATAAACACATTTAATAAATGCGTGCTCTTTCGGTGGCGTACTGTACTACGTAGTATACTACGAGACCGTAATTTTGTGCAAACAAATTTTTTGTTAAAATTTTAATATTTTATTGGCTTAATCGATGCTCTAGATTATCAGAATTATGATAAAAATAATTTTAATATAAATTTATATAAACACATTTAATAAATGCGTGCTCTTTCGGTGGCGTACTGTACTACGTAGTATACCACGAGACCGTAATTTTGTGCAAACAAATTTTTTGTTAAAATTTTATTATTTTATTGGCTTAATCGATGCTCTAGATTATCAGAATTATGATAAAAATAATTTTAATATAAATTTATATAAACACATTTAATAAATGCGTGCTCTTTCGGTGGCGTACTGTACTACGTAGTATACTACGAGACCGTAATTTTGTGCAAACAAATTTTTTGTTAAAATTTTATTATTTTATTGGCTTAATCGATGCTCTAGATTATCAGAATTATGATAAAAATAATTTTAATATAAATTTATATAAACACATTTAATAAATGCGTGCTCTTTCGGTGGCGTACTGTACTACGTAGTATACTACGAGACCGTAATTTTGTGCAAACAAATTTTTTGTTAAAATTTTATTATTTTATTGGCTTAATCGATGCTCTAGATTATCAGAATTATGATAAAAATAATTTTAATATAAATTTATATAAACACATTTAATAAATGCGTGCTCTTTCGGTGGCGTACTGTACTACGTAGTATACTACGAGACCGTAATTTTGTGCAAACAAATTTTTTGTTAAAATTTTATTATTTTATTGGCTTAATCGATGCTCTAGATTATCAGAATTATGATAAAAATAATTTTAATATAAATTTATATAAACACATTTAATAAATGCGTGCTCTTTCGGTGGCGTACTGTACTACGTAGTATACCACGAGACCGTAATTTTGTGCAAACAAATTTTTTGTTAAAATTTTATTATTTTATTGGCTTAATCGATGCTCTAGATTATCAGAATTATGATAAAAATAATTTTAATATAAATTTATATAAACACATTTAATAAATGCGTGCTCTTTCGGTGGCGTACTGTACTACGTAGTATACTACGAGACCGTAATTTTGTGCAAACAAATTTTTTGTTAAAATTTTATTATTTTATTGGCTTAATCGATGCTCTAGATTATCAGAATTATGATAAAAATAATTTTAATATAAATTTATATAAACACATTTAATAAATGCGTGCTCTTTCGGTGGCGTACTGTACTACGTAGTATACCACGAGACCGTAATTTTGTGCAAACAAATTTTTTGTTAAAATTTTATTATTTTATTGGCTTAATCGATGCTCTAGATTATCAGAATTATGATAAAAATAATTTTAATATAAATTTATATAAACACATTTAATAAATGCGTGCTCTTTCGGTGGCGTACTGTACTACGTAGTATACTACGAGACCGTAATTTTGTGCAAACAAATTTTTTGTTAAAATTTTATTATTTTATTGGCTTAATCGATGCTCTAGATTATCAGAATTATGATAAAAATAATTTTAATATAAATTTATATAAACACATTTAATAAATGCGTGCTCTTTCGGTGGCGTACTGTACTACGTAGTATACTACGAGACCGTAATTTTGTGCAAACAAATTTTTTGTTAAAATTTTATTATTTTATTGGCTTAATCGATGCTCTAGATTATCAGAATTATGATAAAAATAATTTTAATATAAATTTATATAAACACATTTAATAAATGCGTGCTCTTTCGGTGGCGTACTGTACTACGTAGTATACTACGAGACCGTAATTTTGTGCAAACAAATTTTTTGTTAAAATTTTATTATTTTATTGGCTTAATCGATGCTCTAGATTATCAGAATTATGATAAAAATAATTTTAATATAAATTTATATAAACACATTTAATAAATGCGTGCTCTTTCGGTGGCGTACTGTACTACGTAGTATACTACGAGACCGTAATTTTGTGCAAACAAATTTTTTGTTAAAATTTTATTATTTTATTGGCTTAATCGATGCTCTAGATTATCAGAATTATGATAAAAATAATTTTAATATAAATTTATATAAACACATTTAATAAATGCGTGCTCTTTCGGTGGCGTACTGTACTACGTAGTATACTACGAGACCGTAATTTTGTGCAAACAAATTTTTTGTTAAAATTTTATTATTTTATTGGCTTAATCGATGCTCTAGATTATCAGAATTATGATAAAAATAATTTTAATATAAATTTATATAAACACATTTAATAAATGCGTGCTCTTTCGGTGGCGTACTGTACTACGTAGTATACTACGAGACCGTAATTTTGTGCAAACAAATTTTTTGTTAAAATTTTATTATTTTATTGGCTTAATCGATGCTCTAGATTATCAGAATTATGATAAAAATAATTTTAATATAAATTTATATAAACACATTTAATAAATGCGTGCTCTTTCGGTGGCGTACTGTACTACGTAGTATACCACGAGACCGTAATTTTGTGCAAACAAATTTTTTGTTAAAATTTTATTATTTTATTGGCTTAATCGATGCTCTAGATTATCAGAATTATGATAAAAATAATTTTAATATAAATTTATATAAACACATTTAATAAATGCGTGCTCTTTCGGTGGCGTACTGTACTACGTAGTATACCACGAGACCGTAATTTTGTGCACTCTGAGATAGCGTTTTGTTAAAATTTTATTATTTTATTGGCTTAATCGATGCTCTAGATTATCAGAATTATGATAAAAATAATTTTAATATAAATTTATATAAACACATTTAATAAATGCGTGCTCTTTCGGTGGCGTACTGTACTACGTAGTATACCACGAGACCGTAATTTTGTGCAAACAAATTTTTTTGTTAAAATTTTATTATTTTATTGGCTTAATCGATGCTCTAGATTATCAGAATTATGATAAAAATAATTTTAATATAAATTTATATAAACACATTTAATAAATGCGTGCTCTTTCGGTGGCGTACTGTACTACGTAGTATACCACGAGACCGTAATTTTGTG